>VTPC01008745.1:143013-159159 GCA_011009095.1 Ignelater luminosus | reverse complement strand
ATAATAATAATAATAATAATAATAATAATAATAATAATAATAATAATAATAATAATGATACTTTAATAAAAATTCCATCGTACGCCAGCATTTTCTCATCCACTCAACCTAAAATTAACATTGCAAATTCGTCTTTTGTTTAACTAACCCGTTATCATAGTTTAAACCTGACGTCTAAGATCTTCTAATTGAGTTATTAATGGTAAATACAAACTTCACAGAACTAAATTTATGTTTGCTCTGCTAATACTACAGACTCATTGTTGGTAAGTAACCATTTCTATCTTTCGGTGCAAAAACAGCCATAACTCAATTGTAATTCAGCCCTAATTGACATCTATGAATACAAGAATAAAAAAAACAGAGGTGGCAATAAAGGAGGGGTATTATTAAAAATTTATTACGAAATGAAACAGAGGGCAATAAAGAGCGCAATTTTATAAAGAGAAAATAATGAATAAAAGATTCTGTTGAAATAACGGAAATGTTAAAGCTGAAAGGAACAATCAACTCTCCAAATGAAAACTTAAGCTTACAATGTAATGAGCATTAAAAGCAAACGCCCTGTTATTCCGGAAGCTTAAATTTTTTTTAATTAAGCAAATGCTTGATTTAACCTAACGAATTCTGAAAAAAGAGAAACAATAGCTTTCGCTTTGTTTTAAAAATGACATACACAAAATTACCATCAACAAAATAAAGAGTGGAATTTTCTAGTTAAAGTTCAATTTGGGAAATGTTCGTTAAAAAAATATTTCCTTAAAAATCCATGCTTGTATTCTGGACAAATTGGCTATAGTTAAGAAGGGCTAATGCAGGGCAGGATAAATGAAGCTTTTGGAACCTCTGTTACATCTACAAGGGGATGGAATTTTTCTTTGTCTTCTCGCAAAGTCGCACTTCTTTTAAATAGATCCAAGAATGCGAAGACGATGTAAGGAATTTCCTTAAGTAGGTCAAGTGTCTTTTATAATAATTAGGGCTTTCACGTACCCCTCCAGAAACGATACATCTAAAACAATGGATTTATCTTCTGACACTTACAGCTTTTTTTAACTTTTTTTCTTCCCAAATCTGCCACTTTGTCAAATTAATAGTGCAAACATAAAGGGCAGCGGATCGATTTCATAAAACAAAAACAAGGTTGCCGGTAAAATCAGTCATAATTTCTAATAAACGGGAAATTATTCCTGGCAGTAGGCGATTTGTGCCATTCGCGCAATAATTTACGAGTTGTCATAAGACAACCATTCCAGAAGATTAAATGCTGGGTCAGCAACCAGCAGATGTAATCTGAACTTGGAATTCGTATTTGGTGACCCAAATTATTTAGCGGGAGAAAAGGGCTCGCAAATCCGTGCATTCCTAGGTTCAATATTCGCGTCGGAATTATTTGTTCTAGCCGTCAGTGAACTACTACAACTGTTAGAGCATGTATCTAAATGTGTGGAACAGCGGTTGTCGGTCGGTCGTGGAGATATTCTATAGAACTAATTAAAAAATGTATATGCGGGAATGGCACAGATCGTGACCGCAAAGGGTTTTATACAAAAGGGTGCAAGCGCGGTTAGTTATAAAAGTCGACAAACAAACCACATGATTATATACGCAATTAGATTTGAAACTTGGTCGGGTATTTTCATGCATCCGGAATGAATGGAGTTTGGAAACCCGGAAGCAACTTATAAAACTTCTTTGTTATATCACTTTTTGTGGTAGAATTACATAAAGTCGACTGTAGTTATAAAAGGCAGAGAAAATAATTTTTAAACTTTGGATAAGTATTATGGAAATTCTTTTGTTTCTGATCCTTTTCAATTTTGAAACTATATTTATATACAAAACAGGTTTAGGGCACTCAGTAACAGTAATACTGAATATAAAAGGAAAAAACTTCAGTTAATAAACTGTGGAATATACGATACAAGCAACGAACCTTTTAAAATAGCGAACTTGCAATATTAACTGCTACTAAACGTTTTTGCTTGGCTTGTAATCATACTGACTGTATACCATCTTTATTCATAATAATGAAATATTGATTTTAAATTTAGAACGAATGTGCTGTATTGTATTAAATATTATTTACTTCTTGTTGGCTTATTTCATTGTCCAGCCGAATTAATTTTTTATTTTAGTTAGAAAACAACATTTCTAATCAAAGTTAATTCATTCATAAAAGTAAGTGATGATACTTAAGCAGCTCAGTTTCCAGCTTTTGAGTTAACAGAACCGACGGGGTTCATTTCGTTTTTCCGTCAAAGTTCGAGCGTACTTTACTTATATCTATGGTAAAAAATGGATAGGTAGTGAATATCTCACTCGTATCATCCAGGAAGTCGCCAACACTTCTGTTCCCTCAAAAACAATAAACATAAATTGCCCTCCTCTCCCATCGCACATCCTCTAGTTCATTAGGGAAGAAAAAAGAAAACACTCTGCCTAGTGAAGACCGATTGGAACCGTCTTAATGCCCTGATCCGCCTGCCTCTGACAAGGTATCAAGAGACGCGTTGGTCGGCCCTCTGCTCTAGCCTGGATCATAAAAACGGGACCCGTTTTTAGAACAAATTAAAAACTATCACAGGTCAAAGAAAGTTTAACCGTTAGCCCGCCTCCGCGACAACGATCAAGTCATCACGAACCCGCAGGTGCATACTCAACTCTTCGTTGACCTTCCCGACGAAGTTCACCAAATTCCGCAAGACCCACTTTTCGACAATGAACAAGCTCCTTTAATTCACATGCGAATCCGCAACTATCTCCCTCCCCTCTCACCGCTGTCCCTTCAGAAAGACCCAACGACCGGCCTCTACCTGAGATTCTTCAAAACATCAGTTCAGACGAATCGGCGTGGCAGCGGCAATCGCCTTGGGCGAAACCTCCACCCCGGGCGAGAATTCCCTGACAAAGAGAGTCTTTTGCCACCTCCCACACGAGGCCACTGAGCTCCTTACAAAAATCTTCAACTGCTGTATGCGCTGCGGCTACTTGCCCTCGGCCCGAAAAAGAGCCACCGTGGTCATGATCAATAAAAAACTCAAGAGCTTTACGGACCCCGCTTCATATCGCCTATTGCCTTTCTCAACGTCTTAGGCAAGACCTCCGCGAGAAGTCTTGCTGGCAGACTGAGAAAACATCTACAAAATGCCAACTTCTGTCTACAGACCACAGACCTTATGC
Organism: Ignelater luminosus; assembly: GCA_011009095.1. Classification (NCBI taxonomy): domain Eukaryota; kingdom Metazoa; phylum Arthropoda; class Insecta; order Coleoptera; family Elateridae; genus Ignelater; species Ignelater luminosus. Next base: position 155,976 of record VTPC01008745.1, on the reverse strand, counting down.
TCAAGCTCCACACTGACGTAGCCAAATCTCTCAACCAAGGCAAATGTGTCGCCGGTGTCTTCTTAGACATTGAACGTGCTTTTGACAAGGTCTGACACGAAGGGCTTCTTCAAAAGCTCCTTAACGCTTAAATCCTTTTACTCTTCGTCATCATCATCAACAGCTACCTATCCCATCGACTGCACAGATTGCGTATCAAAGGCGTCCTCTCCAATCCATTCACGCCAATGGCCGGAATACCCCAAGGCTCGATTCTCTTCTTCATCCTATACAGCTATGACATCTCCAGACCCGAGCCACCTAGCTCGAGCGCTTACTCGGCTGGAAGACTGGTGTCGACTGGTGCGATTCAAACATAACTCCAGAAAAACACAGGCAATGTTATTTCGCCATCCATTCAAAGGTCAAAGCTCTCGTTTCCAAAAAATAAAAACGTTTGATTGGACCTCTGGAGCTTACTTCCCCGTCTCTCCCTCTCGATTCAATATCTAGGATGCATCTTCACTCGCACCCTTTATTGGAATGCGGAGCTGAACAAGTGTCTTCACGCTGTTCAGAGTCGCGACCCCATTTTCTTCATGCTCCGTGGAAACTTCCTGGGCTGCCACCCGCGGACACTTATACAGACTTGCAGAACTTTCGGGCCTCTTATTGACCATCGCCACCCATGTTTGTGCGCCCTAAAATTTCACCAAAGGGAACGTCTCTGACAGAAAGAGAGGCGGGTCTATCTGGAGATGCTGGGACTGAACCGTTTCCATCCCTCCAGGGAGGTATACGCTCGGGCTGGCATTCCCCCTATAGACGCCGAATTTGAGTCCTTTCAAGGTCGCTACGTTCATCGAGCCATCGACGTCAATCGAGAAGTCCAACTCGACACGTGAAGTACAAATTCAAGTATCCCCCGCCACCTATCTTGGCAACTTGGAGAACGTGCTTGCAAACACTCCGATCGCCCTCAGATAATCCTCCACTTTAAACAACACCAGTTCCATCCACATCTGTGTTCTACCACAACACCTGAGACAAAGAGACTATCGTTTTTGCTCCTCTCGTGTTTTTTCAGAAGCAGTAAAAGAGCCAACCTGTTCTAGTCAAGGTTTTACCGTGGTTTCCCTTGGTGGTAAAGGCAAATACTAAAACAGTAACATTCCACGGAACACACCACACACAACACAACACCACGACACATTACATATCACTCCACTAACACACACACACGAGCGCGCGCGCACGCACGCACGCACGCACTGACATACATCTCATCACACAACACCAACACCGTTCTAAAGGGAACCGTTTTTATTTTTGTTTTTTCTTTCTCAACCATCGTTTTAAATACAATGCTGCCTTTGTTGCAACAGCTTCTTGGATGTCCTTGGGCATTTTTGGATACTTAGTCGTCCTGGATTCCAAGGGGCTTAACACCGCTTGAGTCACTTTATCGTCTCCTCGAGCCACCAGTAACTGCCTGGGGATTGGCGTGGGTGGTGCCGGTCATCAAGATCCTCAGTACAGTGAGTTCACCCACCAATCTTCACCACCAGCCATAGAGATGTTAAATCTTTTAAATTGCAGCCACCTTCGGTGGCATTTATCGTTAAATTTCCTTACGTGCAACATTCGAATTTCAGCTTCGACTGCGGAACAAGGCAGTCGATCCGGGATTGAGCGAGCGCGAGTGATGCACCGGGCGCGGTGAAGAGTATGGGAGCAATACCAGCAATGCGGTAGTTTGCGTCGGCTACCGCACTACGCCAAGAGTTAGAACCCTACATATCTGCAGGGCACAGGACTGGCTTTCAATCTATCACTAACAATGTACCAGTGGGCCACTTTCTGCACCACATAAGTTTCCCAAGGTCCTATGATATTTTCATTTATATTTTTTATACACTATCGCGCTATGAAGAGAGTTGATGTTTGATACAGATTGTTCTGAATAGCCTTGAATATGAAAGCCGGTGCTATGCTGGGTCTTAGGTATTACCATTACATTAAGTTCTTCGCGGTAGAGTAAAGTGTTGTGTAGTTTTTGACATTTTTTTTGCAGGCTGTTCCCACACAGATGATGATTAGATTTGAGACACTTAGAACAAACTCAGGATTACCTAGCAATTTCTATTCTTGTATTAGTGCTACCTTGTAGAAAGGCCTCACACATGTACGTATAAACCATGATTTGTTTGTTGGTTACACGCCTTACAAACCCTTTGATTTACTTTATCCGTGTACAAGTTAGAACAAGATATACAATTATTTGATGTTTTGTGTCTGTGTGTCAGTGTGAGGCAGCTTAATTTTGTAAAGTCTGAGGGACTTCGTTTGTTTGACACCCCGTTTATAAAAATTCGTAAAACTCCGCGAGTGTAAGCATCTTGTTTTTCGTTATTTCTAGCTCCCATTGATGACGCGTGCCATTGTCTAGTTTCTGTGAGATTAAAAATATAATTATGGGATCCCATAATTTAAGTAATCTAAGTAAATTCTCTAACGACTCTAAATGTTGTTTCGTATTAAGAATTATGTGATTTAAAGCATTAGCAGTGAATTTTGAAATTCTTTGAATGTTAATAAGATTATTCAAGTGATTGTTTATAATTAAATAATTATTACCATAGGTTTCTAATAACAATTTCCACGTTACGTCATAGCTATCAGCGTTGTTAGTAACTGATGCTTTGACTTGTGCGGTTTTACCCGCTAAACACTATCTTAAGATAATACAGTTTTGTATGTTTGGGATCTCTCGTAAGACGTAAACATTAAAATTGATCCAGTTTGTGTAAATTCCTAAGAACGTTTTAATTTTAAACTTTGACAGAGTAGACCTTGTATTTACTTTCTTTTCTGTCTTGCTGCTGCTAGGAATTTTACTTTCACTTCGTGAATTGCGGGGCAACCGATCGTCAAACAGGATTTAAATAGTGAAAAATTTAGTTTGGAACTCATCTCTGTCATTACTGTGTGTGTTCAAGTTCTGTTTGAACTTTATCGTATTTGTCCCACAACGTATCTAATTAAACTTTTTGTACACGAATTTTATTTACGTTTTTGTTTTATCATAAATGATTATATGATTGTTTGTATGATGCTTTGTACTTGATCGACGTCTATGTGTTCGCTACGTGGACACTGTGTATTTATGCTTCTTCTTTCAGTAGGTGGAGCCGGCTCGAAGAACCAAATGTTGCTCTGAAAGACTGGTGTGTAAACAAACTAATAATTTTTAAACCTTCATACAAGGGATATTAACAATATGCAAGTATATGAAATGAACAATGAAATGGTGTTGCTCTGGTTGTAGACCGCACGAGTGTGCTCTTCGGATGCTGCGGTGTAAAAGAGAAATGCCCTACCCTTCCAATCATAAAGGCGGTCTTACACGACCGTCACCGATGTTGTTCCATCGAAACAAGGCTTAAAGTTTTACAACCTTAACCCTCCCTCCTAAAGACTTTTGCAAAACACTTATGGTCGGGGACTTTTGATGTGATAGTACTGGTACCATATACTATTCATAGCCAAAGTTTCCTGCCTGTTCAAATTTGTTTCGAAAAAAAAAAACCTAAACTTCCTAGGCTATTTATACACTTATCTAATATTAATAATAATCAACTGTTTATTTTTGTGTCACTCGAAAGGTGACGAATTTAAAATTCATCGTCTAGTAAACTCTTTCACTGAATGTGACTTTCTATGAGTTAGTCAAAATTTACAACTGGTCTGTAGATAATAAACTATACTTTAATATTGAGAAGTGTTACTGTATGACTGTATTGTGCAAACAAGTTAACCTTGAATATAATTACGTTCTGAATGGGAGGGACCTAAAACGAGTCAACAGACTTACAAATCTAGGTGTTTCGTTCGATTCTTCCATTAAATTTAATGTTTATTAGGATCAAATTGTAAACACTGCTTCCAGGCAGGTTAACTTATTATTCGTAATAGTAAATACTTAACCAATTTGCGCATGCTATTAACTCTCTACATTTCTACTGTTAGATCAGAATTGGAATATGCATCTATCATTTGGAACCCTTTTCATGTCACTTAAATCGAGACATGATGGTTCATTCTTATTAAATTATTAAATCCTTATTAACTTTCATTATTTTTACATTTGTTTTATTTTATTTTTCAAGCAAATTTTGTACTTTACATATTACAGCACACATAGTGGGAGTCACAACAACAATAATGACCATAATAGTGATAAAGATAAGTAACAACGTATGCATTTAAGATATTGGTTGTGCATTAATTGCAGAATAATGTTGAATTTGAATTACATGTAGTTGGATATCATTCTTTGTAAAAGCAGGAAGACTAATCTCTAAATCCAAAATAAAATATGATTCAATCACTTACCTTATTAATCGAAAATGTTGTAATGATGTCCAATGGTTGAAGCTGAATCTTATTTGATGTAATATAAAAATGTAACCAAGCGAGATGTGCCTTCACAACTGGTAGTCGTGAACCACTTGATTGTCTGATGATGTTCTTACTTACTTACTAATATTGGTCATTAAATATGTATTTATGGAACCCACAGAAGTTTTAAGAGTAAGAAGATTCTCTTAAATAGCATGTTAAAATATTCATCTTATTATATCTAACCAATTATAAAGGTATTTAGTTTTCTCAATCCTCACGTGGCCTCCTAAGTATTTCTCTTCAAACTTCTGTCATTAAATATCAACTAACGCCCACTCCTTTCTGATTGTTATTTATCTGATATTTGTGCATTAGGACTTAAGAAATACAAGCAATTCCTTATAATACCCGTATCCATATTTCAGGAGTGTATTCAATCGACAAATTTAGTAAACTAACTTAATGGTATGATTTGAATTTACAAGTTAGATAAGTTTTTATTGATAGGTATAAAATTAACAAAATCTGCTGAACTAATCTCATCTAAAATTTTCCATTACATGCATGACGTATCTAGAAACTGGGTTCCCCTGCATTTTAAAAGCTTTGAATGGGAACGGCAGCACATTCATTGCATTTACCGCAAAAAGAATTTAAAAATGCAATTAGTAGCTTGGCTAATAAAAAAGAATTAAAAAGATGTATCAGTTACCCTATTGAAGCGTAATATAACCAATAAAAATTCTGTTAAAAAATAGCGTTTAAAAAACCGCTTACCCTTAACACCGAATCGTTACAAGCTAATTACCATTTAATAGTATTTATTGTTTGAAGAAGGTTTCGAAATTACAGCGCATGATGTAAATTTGTAAACTGGATATAAGCATACTTTCATACTATATATAAGATTTTATCTTAGCAACAACGAGCTTGAAATTTAAACAAGATCCTCTGTGTAATGTAAAATTAATGATGCCGAAAGCAAGATCGTATTTTACAGTAATTTTGTTTTCCCGTATGCCTACTCATTCGCTCTTTTATAGTATAATCGTTAGGGGATAAGGCTATACAGATTTGATATAGACTTAGTGTAGGTGGAACCTGCTATTTAAAAGCTTAATAGTCTTTAAGAGTAAACCATATTGTTATTTTTATAGAAACGCGTTTTGAGGATATCACATAAAAATAAGATGTAGATAAATTTCTTAAAAAGCTTTGTAACGATTACTTTTATCTTACTTTGTTGATATACCAGTCTTTCAAGTCTGACTTGACAGGCTATCATTTCATACGTATACAGATGGAGCTGTTATTGACATGTAATACTTCAACAAAAAATTAAATTGCATTGCACTTTACTGCTGCCTTAAGGAACTACACGCTTTTAAAAGACTCAACGTTTTCTTAAATAAAAAACTATTATTGAAAAATAGCCATTACCAAAAAATAGATAAAACTTTTAATTACACTATAGATAGGGTAAAAAAGAAACCAGATTACATAAAAATGATTAAAGATTGCCTTAAAGACATTTGTTAAGGTGAAATGACGTGACGCTTTAATTATCGACTTACTGGTAAAGTTCATACAAAATCAAGAAAATAAATTAAAGTCGAATTAGAAATGAAGCAAGAATAGTAGATAATTCGAGTACGCTGCTTAGGCTTTTCTAAGGCGTCACAAATTGGAAGTAACTTACCTTGTCTATTCTATCACTTGGATTGTTACCTGCAACGATACAGTGCACAAATCTATAAATCACAAGTAAATATAACGCCGTTTATTTGGTCAACACAGAATCTTCAAAATACGTTGTTAAGTTATTTTTGCAATTAAACTGACCTGCAATAAAAAAAGGATTTATCTTCGGCAGAAAGATGCTTTTAGAACGCCAGACACAGGCAATTTATTGCTACGAGGGTAGTCTGAAAAGTTTCCGACCTAACAAAGATACAAGACATTTTTTCTGAAAATTTTTTTTATTTTTCAACGTAGTCTCCTTGTAACTCTACACACTTCTCCCAGCGATGCTCCCATCTCTGTAACCCGTCCAAAAAGTACTCGGCATTTTTCTCTGCAAAATAATTGTTCACGAAGGTGATTGCCTCTTCATTTGACGAAAATCTTTGTCCTCCGAGCGCAATTTTTAGATGAGGGAACAAAAAGAAGTCGCTTGGGGCTAGATCTGGTGAGTAAGGCGGATGGTCAAGCAGTTCAAACCGTAATTCGTGGATTTTCGCGATGGCAACCGCTGAGGTGTGAGACGGTGCGTTGTCTTGGTGAAACAGGATTTTCTTTTTCTGCAAATGTGGCCGTTTTTTGCAAGTTCTGCCTTCAGCTTGTCAAGTAATGATGCATAGTATGCTCCTGTAATGGTTTTTCCTTTTTGAAGATAATCGATGAAAATAACTCCATGACTATCCCAAAAAACAGTCGCCATCGCTTTCCCAGCCGAAAAAACAGTTTTTGCTTTTTTTGGAGCCGGTTCCCCCTTTGCAGTCTACTGTTTGGACTGTATTTTTGTTTCGGGCGTATAATGGTGTATCCAAATTTTATCTACAGTAATTAATCGGCGCCAAAGCTCGGATTTATTTCGCCTAAACTGCGCCAAAAGAGCGTTGGAAATATTCATTCGAACACGTTTTTGGTCTAACGTGAGCAAACGCGGCACCCAACGCGGGACAGCTTTCTCATGCCTAAATGTTGATTTAATATGTGACAAACACGTTCTTTTGACATGTTCATAACCTCTGCTATCTCTCTCACTTTAATTCGGCGGTCGTCTAGCACCATTTGGTGAACTTTGGCGATGTTTTCGTCGGTAGTTGCAGTTTTTGGACGTCCCGAACGTTCATCGTCTCCCAAGCTCTTACGGCCACGTTTAAATTCAGCAGCCCAAAATTTCAGTAAATGATGGTGCAGAGTCCCCATACACAGAATCCAACTCATCTTTTATTTACAAAGGCGTATTGCCTTTCAAAAACAAATATTTAATGACAGCTCGATACTCGATTTTGTCCATTTTCACAAAAAAACTCACTCAAACGACCGTTACATAAAAACTGCGCGTCCAAAATGGCTGAAACTTTGGTGAGTAACTGTCAACAGATGAACAACGAAATTCAGTAGCTTTTATTTACGAGTGCTGCCATCTTCACGTTGAGGTCGGAAACTTTTCAGACCACCCTCGTAGTAATGGGGTGGGTAAGGACATTATCTTCCATATTTTAATTTGGAAAATCCTCTTTTCAATCACCCAATAAAAGATTGTGTGACTGACTTGGTTCTTCAATAAGATCCTTTTGCGCTCCTGAGCTAAAGTGGGGGACGTTCTGTTTTAAAACCTATAACCCTCTTGAATTCAAAAAGGTTTTTGCAGACTTTAGAGTGGATCTCATCAAACCTGCATATTCCGTTTCCCACGTTGACCCTTATAGTATCTCTCGTTTGGATTCGTTTTTTTGATGCTAAGTCCACACTGCAACTCATCAGATTACTTTTATTTCCCTGATTTCAAAATCACTTTGGAATTTTGGAAGTTTTGGGAATCTGTGTTACGGATGATTTTGATTGTAAAGAGAGTCTTGCCTTCAAAGAAAGTTGACAGGTTGATTGTTTCTGACCTGCTAACACAAAACACCTAGCATATTATTGCGCATTTATTATTAAACATAAAAAGTATTTAAGAAAAATCTCAGAAAATCACTCTGATTGTTTACCTGTTTAACTAATTTCCGCACTTTTGAGTAACTCGTAAAGTCTAGATCGGGTTATCGTGTTCTAAAATCCAGTTCACGGTGGGTTATGCAAGAATTGCATCCGCTTTAGGACGCTTTAAAATTTAAAACTGTGTCTCTGGGCTTATCTTTAAGATTCCAGTGGATTATCTAACGCAAATTAGTTACGTAGGTCTTTAATATTCTATATATTAACTGTGTGTTTTCCCGTTGGGAACAAACTCTTTGCTGTAATACTTTATGTAGTCTTAGATTAAAGATTAGCTAAAAGTATTTGTTGTGAACATAAATTTAAATTTGTTGTTATTATTTCTAAATTCTATAAATGATCTAACGCTGTAATTAAAAGTTATACTATACCGTATGGTCTTCTCAAGATCAAAAAATAGAAGAAGCATTCGTTAGCAAATCTCAAGTTTTCCCGAGCACTTTGTAGACAGTTTATGTATGATGTAATTAATTGAAGTATTGATCGCCGATCCTCTGCAAAATAACTTCCTCCACTTGCAGGAAACTCGCTACTGCGTGGAAACTAACCGGTATAAGTGCAAGCGTCCTACTGTCAAACGAGCAGTTCATATCAACAATTAGTGTGAGCCAGTCTACCACTTCCAGAATGTTCTCCGAGGATACTAAGTACTTAGTGAGCCCCAAAGGTGCCTTTACCCTGATCGTTCTGCCCCGTTCTCTTTTACTTGTAAACGGTTCATAAGGAAATTTTTCTGCATGTCCCTAATTTCCCTGCTGCTTTTCTAAGGCACCTAGATTGATTCCATGGAGTTTTTAATCCGACCCGCTTGCATTCCACTTAGTTTAGATTCTGCTTAGCCAGTATTGATCGCTTGTATATAAAGGGTAAACACGCCAAAATCGGGACACTGAAAACCTCTTGTAATTAAAACCCAATAAGGTATAAAAACTTAATCTTATTTATTTGAAAATCGTACACTAGTTTTACTATTAAAAATTGTTTTACATTACTCTGCATTTACACTGTACTCTGCTGAACGTACTTTATTTCGTATGCGCCTCATAAGTTTTTGTACAAGTTCTTTTGATATCTTGTTTGAGGCTGCCCATCACTTACGTCGAAAATCTTCTTGAGTCTGAGCAACGTCGCCTGTTTTCTTCAAAGTTCTTTTCAAAATCAACCAGTACTGTTCGATAGAACGAAGTTCCAGAGCGTTTGGTGGATTGTGCTCTTTAGGAACGTAATGAACATCGTTATCCTGGTACCACTTTTTAATATCTTTAGAGTAGTGGCAGGTTGCAAGATCTGGTCAGAAGAGTCGTTTGATGTTTTGATTTAGAAATGGTAAAAGACGTTTTTTAATCATTTCTTCATGTAAATTTCTAAATTTATCGTTCCTGTAGATATGGACATTCTGCCCTTCATGCCCTAAAAACAAATGGCTTGCGAAACGACAAATCTGTTTGGGAATTTACACTTCTTTCTCGTCTTACAATGCTCCAAAGTATAAAAGTCTTGTTTTGCAAGGTAGTAGAAGTTGGCGAAGCAGTATGTTTCATCATCTATTACAATGCAAGGGTATTTGGTCAATAAACTGATGTGCAACTTGCGTGATTTGGTTTTCATAGCATCCCGGTCTGGAGCAGATTGTGCTCTGTAACTTTACAGTCCAGCTTGCTTTTTTACCTTTTGGTCATAAGACTTTACTATTTTCACTTTCTTTGCTACATCTTGCCTGGAAATGTTTGGATTGTCCGCAAACAACTGTCGAACTTTTGGATATTTGCCAGACTTAAGAATTCTCTGCTGACCACCACTACCTGCCTGTGGACGTGAGACGTTCTCTAAAGTTTTTTAAAACATTACCAACTATAGGTTTTTGGAGTTTTACTCTTTGAGCAAGTTCGCGTACGCTCAGCCCCGAATTTTCATTGAAGGTGTGTAAAACCAATTTGCGTCGTTCCAATTCTGCTGTTGACATTTTGACAACTATTAACTTAAACGAGATTCGTCTGCCTACTGGGTAATTATTCTCAAATGTACAACTCCCTAATTGTATAAAATAATTTCAGTATCCCGATTTTAGAGTGTTCACCTTTTAGTTTGAGTGTAAGAGCAATGGATCCGTTTGTTCCCCATTTGAGTGTCTTAGTTTAAATTATAGTTTCCCTATGGTAAGTATGTTTTAATCAATCAACCTCTTGGCGATAAACTTTCTGCAGTAGCGTCCTGTGAGTCCTCTTCTGACCGGACCAAGAACGAGAAGGAGAAGTAAAACGAAATTTAGCGCTCGAACGCCGTCACTGGCACCGACATTGAGAAGAAAACATACTTCTTTCTGAAACTGATATTTTCGCCATTTTGACTAATTTCTCTACGTTTACCTACCTACCTACCTACCTACCAGTTTCCAACCCCCCGTGCTAGCCAAGTGGCACCTTAATTTTATGTTGACGGCGAGTTTTCGTATCAGGGTCACAAAGTCCTTTTTTTGTCGTAACAATTTATAAATTTAGAGTAAAAACAGAATTTGCAAAAACAAGTAAAGAATAAATTGCAGCGCATCAGGGTTGGAAGTTCAAACTTGTGGACCAATCAATTGGTAGTTTACGTTTAGGCAGACTTCCCGATAACAAGTAAACTCAGATGCGGTGGGTTCCCAAAGATAACACCGGTAAGTGAAGCAAAATCAAGTTAGTCGAGTAATGAGTAAAGTAAAGTAAATTTACGAAACCAGACAGCATACAATTTTCAATATTTTTTATGTGCCTTTAAAAGTATCCACAAATTCAAGTTTTATCGGTATAAAAAAGAAGAACAAAGTTTTTGCACACTAAGATAGTGCACAGCCCAGAAAGTAACATGAGCAAGCAAAGAAGAATCGAGTTATTCGAGTTAATGTATAAAGGGTCAGATAATAAAGCCTGTCTTAACTCGTCACGAGACGAAACGACTTGCAATTTTTAAAATCTCCTTTGTGACTTCAAAAAATACTTAATATATTCAAGGTGTATCAGTATACAAAAGAAGAACAAAGTTCTTACACATTAAAAAAGTGTATAGTATAGAAAGCAACACGGACAAGCGAAGCAAAATCGAGTTAATAAAGTTAATGTATAAAGTTTCCGATAACAAAGCTTGTCTTTACTCGTCACGAAGCAAGACTGAATACGAATTTCAGTAGTTCCTATGTGCCTTAAAAAAATTAACAAATTCAAGGTTCATCAGTATAAAGAAGAAGAACGAAGTGCTTTCACATTAAGAAAGTGTGCAGCCTAGAAAGCAACACGGAAAAACAAAGCAAAATCGAGTTAATCAAGTTAATAAATAAAGTTTCAAATAACAAAGCTTGTCTTAACTCATCACGACGCCTGACTGTAGAGAATTTTTAAAATTTTCTGTCACTTCACTTCATTTCGTTCCTGTCGTCCCCAGTGTTGAAACATAGGGCCGAAACAAAAATCCGCCATCTATCTCGCGCCAGCCTCTTCATCTCACTTCATGTCTTTCCCATCTTTGCTGCCTCCTGCTCAGCTGTCCTCTTACAAGCCGTCCTTAGGCGAGTTTGCCTTCTCGCTCCTTGGGGGTTTTAGCTTAGCGTTGTCTTTTCCACTGCCCCATCTGGCTTCATCGGTGTGTGGCCCACCCATCTATATTTCCTCTTCTGAATTTCAAGACTTACGGGTTTTTGGCCAGTAGTGGTCCAAAGCTCTTCATTATTTATTGTGTCTGGCTACCTTTTTTCTACAATACGTCGTAAGCACCTGTTTACAAAGACCTGCAGTTTGTCAGTTATCCCGGCAGTCATCTTACACGTTTCACACCCATATAACAACACGAACTTGACATTGCTGTTAAAGATGCGTATGTTGGTTCTTCGCAGCAAATTCCTGTTTTGCCATATTTAGTTTAGTTGTGAGAAGGCATTACACAGCTTCTTAATGCGTGTTTTAACGTTCTTCTCTGCGCGTCCAGAAGAGGTCACTACGCTATCTGATACAAACCGATCAACCCTTTAGAACCCTTGGTCTCTGATCACAGAGTTATTCCTTCCTCTGGCATATCTCCTTCGTTTTATTCACAGTGGAAGAAGAATAAAGTTTTTGCACATAAGGAATTTAAGATAGTGCGCAGCCTAGAAAGCAAAGCAAAATCGATTTAACTGGTAAAGTTTCCAATAGCAAAGGCTTGTCTGAACTCGTCACTAGGCAAAGCTGCATATAATTTTTCAAATCACTTGCGTCTTTAAAGAAATGAATAAATTTAATGCTTATCAGTAGAAGAAAAAAAATAAAGTTTTCTCAGACTAAGAAACGTAAACGTAAAACTGGCAAGCAAAGCAAGATTGAGTTAATCGGGTTACTGAGTAAGGTTTCCGATAACAAAGCGTTCTTTAACTTGTCACGAGACCACATTACATACAGTTTTTAAAATTTTGTATGTGGTTTTGAAGAATAAATTCAAATATTGCTTAGTAGAAAGAAAAGGAACAGAGTTCTTATACACTAAGATAGAGCGGAGCCCAGTAAGTGACACCGAGAAGCGCAACAACATCTAGTTCACTGAGTTACTGAATAAAGTTACCGATTAAAAAGCGTCACAAGACGAAACTGCATACAATCTTTAAAATTTTATGTGACTCGGAAAAAAGTCAATAATTCAAAGATTATCAATAGAAAGAGAACGAATAAAGTTTTCGCACACTAAGAAAATGCGAAACCTAGAATGTAGCACCTTTGGATTAATCAAGTTAATTTGTAAAGTTTCCGATAACAAAGCGTGTTTTAACTCGTTACGAGACGAGATTGCACAAAATTTTCAAGACCTTCTAAAGCGCTTTTTAAAATAATTAATAAATTCAAGGTTTGTTAG
>VTPC01008745.1:0-142913 GCA_011009095.1 Ignelater luminosus | reverse complement strand
TTGTCTTAACTCATCACGACGCCTGACTGTAGAGAATTTTTAAAATTGCTGTTAAAGATGCGTAAGTTGGTTCTTCGCAGCAAATTCCTGTTTTGCCATATTTGGTTTAGCTGTGAGAAGGCACTACACATCTTCTTAATGCGTGTTTTAACGTTCTTCTCTGCGCGTCCAGAAGAGGTCAATACGCTATCTGATACAAACCGATCAAGCCTACAGAACTCTTGGTCTCTGACCACAAAGTTATTCCTTCCTCTGGCATATCTCCTTCGTTTTATTTACAGTGGAAAAAGAATAAAGTTTTTGCACATAAGGAATTTAAGATAGTGCGCAGCCTAGAAAGCAAAGCAAAATCGAGTTAATCGAGTTAACTGGTAAAGTTTCCAATAGCAAAGGCTTGTCTGAACTCGTCACTAGGCAAAGCTGCATATAATTTTCCAAATCACTTGCGGCTTTAAAGAAATGAATAAATTTAATGCTTATCAGTAGAAGAAAACAAATAAAGTTTTCTCAGACTAAGAAACGTAAACGTAAAACTGGCAAGCAAAGCAAGATTGAGTTAATCGGGTTACTGAGTAAGGTTTCCGATAACAAAGCGTTCTTTAACTTGTCACGAGACCACATTGCATACAGTTTTTAAAATCTTGTATGTGGTTTTGAAGAATAAATTCAAATATTGTTTAGTAGAAAGAAAAGGAACAGAGTTCTTATACACTAAGATAGAGCGGAACCCAGTAAGTGACACCGAGAAGCGCAACAACATCTAGTTCACTGAGTTACTGAATAAAGTTACCGATACAATTCTTAAAATTTTCTATGTGCCTTTCAAGAAATCAATAAATCCAAGGCTTATCAAAAGAAGGAAAAAGAACAAATATTTTGAACATTTACTGAACACTAATCGTAAAATAAAGCAGAAGCCCGGAGAGTAATACCGGGAAACAAAACAAAATCGAGTTAATCAAATTTAATTTAAAAAACTTAAGAGATTTAATGATTATCAGTAGAAAGAAAAAGAATAAAATTTTTCCACACTAAAAACAGAACTGACAATCGAAGTAAAATTGAATTAACCAGATTACTGGATAAGGTTTCCAATAACAAAGCGTCTTCTAACTTGTCACAAGACGAAACTGCATACAATCTTTAAAATTTTATGTGACTCGGAAAAAAGTCAATAATTCAAAGATTATCCATAGAAAGAGAACGAATAAAGTTTTCGTACTAAGATAATGCGAAACCTAGAATGTAACACCTTTGGATTAATTAAGTTAATTTGTAAAGTTTCCGATAAAAAAGCGTGTTTTAACTCGTTACGAGACGAGATTGCACAAAATTTTCAAGACCTTCTAAAGCGCTTTTTAAAATAATTAATAAATTCAAGGTTTGTTAGGAGTATAAAGAGGAAGAAGATAGTTTGTAAGTAGTGTGAGGTTCACAAAGTAACACGAGCAAATCAAGAAATTGAATCACTTAGTCCTCAGGAAGTCAGCGAATAATATCATTATTTCTTTTATAGTAGATTTGAAAGAAATAAATATGAAGCAAAATTCATTGTATCCCCTCATTCTTCTTCTTTTTTACTTTCAAGCTATTTTTACTTTAATTGAACACAATAATTGCCAGATAAGGTTTACCATTCAAACCTGTAGGTACCCATACGTATAAAGAGAGAGACTGTGGGATTTGCAATTTATTTCACTTGACTAATTTCTTTTTATCGGTAATAACAATTTTACAGTTGGCACTTTTTCAGTATGATTTTATGCAGAAATTATTTGTTTCTTCGGGACTGTTATCAGCTGATTTATTTTCGAAACACGTTGTATAATAAGATCACGTCCGCGCATATTTACAAATAAAAAACAGGAAGTAACCCTACAAAACCGTATTATATTCTTTTATCATAATTTTGTTTAGGTAAAGGGGGAAAGAAAAAAAACTAAAGGTCTACAATTTTTTTTCTGTAGAACGATATTGGTCACGATTTTAAAAGTTCTTTGGAAGTGATAGATAACGGAAAATTTATTTCATCCTACCCCACATTTTCGTTTCTGTCAACACGATAAGCTCGAAAATGTTTCGAAGGACGTGGCCTGTTTTACAAATACAGACGTTCAAGCTGTCAACGTTTTCGGTTATTTTACATCTGATAAATGCTGCGTCGATCCTGTGGTTTTAAGAAAAACGACTCAATGTTTTACGTGTTTATATGTATATTAAACACTAGTATAGCCGAAGATGTATTTTCTCTATATGGTAATAATACACCTATAACTACACGTTTTGCATTAAGGAAGCGAAATTTATTAGCGCACCATATCTCATGCTTTCAAATAAGCATGCGAAGCAAGCTTATTACGTCTAAGTGTATTTTCGTGTAAGAACAGATAATATTGCAAAAACTAGTATGCGATATGAATCCTATTACAATGTAAGAGCCGAGAACTAGGTAATACAGTATAGGTAATGCATCTATCTTACATATAACTGGATATATGGATCATTCCATAACGTTCAGGAAATTGCTTTCAGTAGTAGCAAATTTAAAGTAAAAGATGATCAAAGTGTGATGCTACTATCCGGTTTTCTTTTTAGTATTTCATAGACGTCTGATGTTATTGTTATTTTATTGTTTTAATCTTGCTGTCTTTACCGAAATTATTGTCAAGCAGTCGAATGTCTCGAAACCATTCGATAACGTCTCAAGCGAATCATTCATGTTAAGAATTCACTTAAACCATGATCCTGTCAATTATTCCTTGTCGATTCTCAACATCTTCTTGTAGACAGATAAATGGAACGTATCTTTTCGAACTGAAAAGCTTCCAAGTCTGAGTGACTACCAGACTTTATTTACAGACAAACAATAAAATGGAGAAAAAGAAATGGAGAAATTTATTTGAAGGGATAATGGATATAAAAAAAGAAAGAAATTTCCAAATCAACAGAGTTTTTATTACACACATATAACATGGAATATATCACTTATAATATTAGAAAAAGAAAATTATAAGTCGTATTTATTAGTATACTACATGAATTAATAATAATAATGATAATAATAATAATAATAATAATAATCGTAATAATAGTAATAATGATAATAAAGAACAAAATTTACTTATCTTACAAGGTCACTTTATAAAAAGTAATTATTTACATTATGATCTGTTGCTCATCCTCACATTTTATTTTGTGAATAATTTTGATTTTTGTTTGATTTTTAAAAGTTTTGTTCGAAAAATTGACGACGTTTTAAAAATTTCGCAACAGTTTCACTAGAATACAAAAATATTTCAAGATGAAAATGTAAGTACTATGATTAAATGTAATCTTTCTGTTTATAGTAACCGTTTAGAAATTATTTTCGTTATGTAACGAACCATTAGATTTTTAAATATTACTAAAAATGATCAAAAAACTCATATTTTTAGCTGCACATCAATCTCTCACACAACAAATAATAATTTATTCAAATTTAATCTTTCAAACAAATTTTCACATAAAATGCCTTCAAGACGTACTACAATAGGCTTTCACTACTAAATGGAGATATCGGCTCTTTTAAAGAAACAAAATAAATTTTTATATTTTTTTTAAGACTAGAAATTGTCCTTTATTTAGTTACTATTGGAAAGTTTCTCAAATATATAAGTTTGTTGATATCTCTCCGATTAATAACCGAGTTATAGCCTATTGTTGTTTCTATACTCGTCAGTTTCAATACAGTAGGCCATGGAAAATCTTTTTTTTTGTAAAAGCCAAAGCCGAACAAAAAACGAGAATAAATAGATAAGTTCGATTTCAAAGATCCTTGCTATATAAAGAGAGGAAATTAAAATCATGGCTGTGCAAACCGTGAAACGCTTTCCTCTGACTTTCTGTCTATTTTCAAATGTAAAGGAGTTACGGACGATTGTTGAAAACAGAAGAAAAACACGAACTTTAGACTATAACTCTAGAAAAACAACAGCTACAAATTAACAGCGAATTTGTCTTGAAAGGCCAACAAAGTGTAATTAGATTAAATTTGTTATCATTAGCTGCGTGCAATTCGTATGCAGATCCGACTTTATAATAAATATACCTGTGGTTAATAACACACTAAGGGTAACGAATTATTAAGATGTACAAAATCTAATAGTAAAGAGACTTGCTTATCATAGTAGGGTATACCGAAAATGAGACAAACCTAAGCGCAAGCAGGCATGTTTTGTAAAGCTAGAAAAATTAGATAAAACTAATAAGAAGGAGATTAACAGTTAAAAGTAAACGAAGAGGAAAATTGGCGCAAGATCATAAAAAATTGTCAACCAGCTAAAAAGATTTCTAATAAACCAAGTGATAATTGCTCTTTATACTAGAACTGTTTGTTGCGATAAATAAAGGGTGTGGTTTTTAAATTACGCTTTTTTACTAAGTATTTAAGAACAGAGTTGCCTAAACCACCTAGTTGATTGCTTTACATAAATTAGACTTATAAATTATGGGTATCGCATCAAGCTAATACGAGTTGTCAACTTCTACGAATTAAAAATTTGTTATAACTTATAACCGAAAACCTTTCATGCAGTATTCAAGAAAGATTTTCATTCGTGATGACTTATGACCGACGGCCTTTAATGTAGTACCCATAAGAGATTCAAAACGAAAAAGTTGTTTTTAGCTTAATACGCTCCTAAGACTGCAAGACTCCATCCTGGTTAGTATTATATCAAACTAATACGAGCTTTCAATTCCCACAAACAAAGAATTTATTTTGCGTTGTGACTTGAAGCTTTTGATGCTGTACTCAAAAAAGAATCTAATCAATGAAGTCTTTTTGAAAGTCATTATCCGCCAAAGACTTCAAAACTCCATCTTAATTAGTGTCATATTCTACTAACACAAATTTTCAATTTCCGTAAATCAAGAATTCGTTACGATTTACGGCTGAAGGCCTTTGATATAGTATTGAAAACATATTTCCATCGGAAAAATTATTTCTAAGGTCATTATCCGTTTAAAACTCCAAGACTCCATCTTAGTACGATATCAAGCTAATACAAGTTGTGAACTTCCATCAACCAAGAATTCGTTATACGTTGTGATCTAAGGCTTTTGAACCAGAATTCAAAAGAGACTCTCTTCAAGAAAGTTCTTTTTAAGGTCATTATCCGACTAAGAATCCAAGACTCCACCTTGCTCACTATTTTATCAACCTAATATGAGATTTGAACTTCCATAAAAGAAAACGTCATTCCGACGTATGGCCAAAGGCCTTTTATATGGCATTCAAATAATATTCAAAAACGATTATCATCACGAAAGATGTTTTTAAGCTCATTACCAGCCTAAGGTTTCAAGACTCGATCTTGCTAATGTCATGTCGAACTAATACAGATTTGCAACTTACAGAAATCAAGAATTCATTACAACTTATGGTTAGAGGCCTTTGATAGCATATTAAAACGAGATCCTTATAGGGAAGATTGTCGTCAAGGTCATTATCAGTATAAGACTCCAAGACTCCATCTTGGTTAGTCTCATGTTAAACTAATACAAATTTTCAACTTCCACAAATCAAAAATGTATTACAACTTATGACCAGAGGGCTTTGACAGAGTATTGAAAAGAGACTCCCATCAGGAAAATTGTCTTCAAGGTCATTATCAGCATAAGACTCCAAGACTCTATCTTAGTTAGCCTCATGTTGAACTAGTACGAGTTTTCAACTTCCACAAATCAAAAATACATTACGACTTATGACTAGAGGCCTTTGACAGAGTATTTAAAAGAAATTCCCATCGAAAACATTGTCATCAAGGTCATTATCAGCATAAGACTCCAAGACTCCATGTTGGTTAGTCTCATGTCGAGCTACTACAAGCATTCAACTTCCAAAAATTAAATATTCCTTACGGCTTATGGCCAGATGCTTTTCATGAGGTATTAAAAGTAGATTCTCTTTGCGAAAACTGTTTTCAAAAATATCATCCGCCTGAGACTCCAAGGCCTCATCTTACTTAGTGCTGATACGACTCCTTATGGTTTAAGAGCAGAAGGTTTATATGTAGTACTGTTTCGAGCTTATTATCCACCTAAAACGCCAAGACGCCATCTTGGTTAGTGTCATATCGAGCTAATTCGAGTTCTCATCTTATATAAATCAAAAACTCATTACAACGTATGGCTAAAGACTTTCCATACAGTATTCAAAAGAAATTCTCATCACGAAAGTTGTTTTTAAGCTCACTATCAGCTTAAGACTGAAAGACTCCATCTTCCTAGAGTCATGCGGCACTAATACGGGTTTTCAACTTCCAGAAATCAAGAATTCATTACGACGTATGATCAGAGGCTTTTGATAGAGTATTCAAAAGAGATTCTCATAGGAAGAGTTTCTCCAAGGTCATTTTAAGCATAATACTTCAAGACTCCATCTCGGGTAGCCTCCATGTCAAACTAATACGAGTTTTCGACATACAGAAATCAAGAATTTGTTACGACTCGTGGCCAAAGGCCTTTGATAGAGTAGTGAAAAAAGATTTGCATTAGCAAAATTATTTTCAAGGTCATTATCAGCACAAGACTTCTAGACCCCATCTTGGTTAGAGCCATGTTGAACTAATACGAGGTTTTAACTTCCAGAAATTAAGAATTCGTTACGGCTTATAGTCAAAGGCCTTTGATGAAGTATTAAAACATTTTTCTCGCAAAGAATATTGTCAAGGATATTATCTGCCTAAGACACTAAGACTTCATCTTGCTTAGCGCTAATACGAGCTATCAACTTTCATAAATCAAAAAACTCATTATGGTTTAAGACCAGAGGGCTTGTATGTAGCATTCAACAAAGACTGAAATCGGGAAAGTTGTTTTGAGGTCATTATACGCCTAAAACGCCAAGACTCCATCTTGGTAAGTGTTATATCAAGCTAATACGAGTTGCTAACTTCCATTAATGAAGAATTCGTTATGCTTTAAGATCACAGACCTTTCATGCAGTAATCAACAAAGATGCAAATCGGAAAAGTTGCTTTCAAGGTCATTATCCGTCTAGAACTCCAAGACTCCATCTTGTTTAGTGTCATATCAAAGTAGTACAAGTTTCCAGTTTCCATAAATGAAGAATGCGCTACACTTATGGTAGCAGCCTATTCATATGGTATTGAAAAGAAATTCCTATCAGGAAAGTCGTTTTTAATAACAATATTCGCCTAAGACTCTACGACTCCATCTTGGTTATGGTTATGAGTTGTCAACTTTCATAAATCAAGAGCTTTTTATGACTTATGCCCGAAGGTTTTTCATGCAGTATTCAACAGAATCGAAAAAGTTAGTTTAAAGGTCATAATTCACCCAAGACTCGAAGACACCATCAACGTAGTACAAGTTTTTAACTACCATGAATAAAGAATTGATTATAACTCATGGCCAAAGGTTTTTCTTGCAGTATTCAACAGAGGTTTTTATTGCGAAAGTTAGTTTTAAAATCATAATGCATCTAAGACTGCAAAACTCGATTATGGTTAGGGTCATATAAAAGTAGTGCAAGCTGTTAACTGCCATGGATCAAGAATTAGTTATTACTTATGATCGACAGCTTTTCATTCAGTATCTAACAGAAATTGTCATTGGGAGAGTTAGGGTCTAAATCATAGTCTGCCTAAGGCTTCAAAACTCCATTTCGGTTCGAGTCATACCAAAGTTAAACGAGTTGTTAACCACCATAAATCAAAAACTCGTTATTACTTATGACTGACAACCTTTCAAGTAGTATTCAAAAGACGTTATCATCGAAAAACGTGTTTTTAAGCTCTGACATGAGACTTCAATATTCCATCTTGGTTAGTGTCATATCGAACTAATACGACTTTCCACTTCTATAAATTAAAAATTTGCTACGACTTATGACCGAAGGCGTTTCATATAGTATTGAAGAGATTTTCATTAGAAAAGTTGCTTTTAAGGTCATATCAAAGTCGTGCCAGTTGTTAACTACCACGAATCAAGAATTCGTTATTACTTATGACCTACTTACACCGTAATCAACAGAGATTCTCATCGGGAAAGTTATTTTTAAGACCATTATCTGCTTAAAACTCCAAAACTCCATCTTGGTTAGTGTCATATCAAACTAATACGGGTTTGCAACTTCTATAAATCAGAAATCTATTACGATTTAAAGCCAAAGGTCTTTCATATAATATTGAAAAGGTATTATCACTAAGAAAGTTGCTTTAAACGTCAATATCTGCCTCTGACGGTAAGACTCTATTAATAGTTAAGTCATATCAAAGGAGTATGAGTTATTAACTACCATAAATGAAGAATTTGTTATTACTTATGACCGATTGCTTTTCTTGCAAAATCAAACAAATTCTTGTCAGGAAAGTTGTTTTTAAGTTTACTATCAGCCTAAGACTCCATAACTGCATCTTTTACTTTAATAGCTAATTTTTGCTTCATTAGATTTTTTCATGCAGTAACATCTATTTCATAGCCTATAGGTGCTAAAGCAGTAATTCGATTCATCTCTGAGTTTGAAATCTGGAGGTTTGCTTCTTCAATTACTTTGCGATTTTGTGGACGTGTCCAGAGACTTATAGACTCCAATACACTTCATATCCTGACAATCAAACTTGATTAAGAGACTTAATACGGGGAAGCTTGACCAAGGACCACCAAGGAGTAGCCTGATCCCTAGTAAAAATTAGCTCTTTCGAGAGCGTTTCATAGACCTTTATTGCACCAAAGATTTGAAGAGCAGCTCGGGTATTTTAGAGACTATCGGGGGCCTCATCTTGTAGCAGGTCCGGTGAAGTACGGAAACTGAACTTGATAAAATATTAGTTGTGAGCGTACATGATTAGACAAAGTAAAGCAGGGATATTGTGTAAGAAAAAAGAGATGAGCATACGCTATATTACTGTCGTCTTAAAGGGCGGAGCATCAAGAAGATGAAAAGTAATGAACAGTCGGGTACAATGGGCAACACAAATGAGGAAGAAACAATTTTAGATCTGATGGAAAGGAAACGACTCATGAATAAAACTTGGACAAAAATGATGCTAGTGAGATCAAACAGCTTAGGTGGAGAGCGAGGACATTCAGCTAAAAGATCAGCTGTATTGGCATTTATCGTTGTTAAGAAGGTTAATAGAGGATTGCATGGCCCCTGCAAAGATGTAGCCTGATTCCTAGTGACAATTAGCTCTCTTTAGTAGGTTAGCAAAAGGCGCAGACCCCCAGGGACCACCGCCCCAACCATACTCACATAGCTTGATCAAGTAGAAGTGTAAAGCGTAAGCGGGAGCTACAGTAGGTGGCCCGTGCAAGGGCGTAGCCCGAGCCGTAGTGACATTTATCTTTGTTAGAATTGTTAATGAAAGGAGTATAAGCGCGAGAGGAGGCTCATGCAAGCGTATAACCCGATCCGTAGTGACAGTTAGCTCTCTTAAGTAGGTTACTAAAGGGCAAACTCCAACCAGGAGCGACTGAAGATGGTTCGAGCCCCAGTAACATTTAGCTTGTTTACGTAAGAGTGTAAAGCGTAAGCGGGTGCTACAGCAAGAAGCTTGAGCGAGAGCACAGCCCGAGCCGTATTGACATTTAGTTCTCTTAAGTAGGTTAATAGAGTGTGAAGTCCCACCGGGCACCACTAAAGTTGGCTCCTGCGAGATCGTAGACCGATTCCTAACGACAATTAGCTCCCTTAAGTAAGTTACTAAAGGGCGCAGCCCGACCAGAAACATATAGGCATGATGACATATAGCTCTCTTAAAAAGGTCAATAGAGGGCGAAGTTCGACCAGGGTCCACTAAAGGTGACCCGTTTAAGTGCATAGCCTGAGTAACATTTAGCTCTCTTAAATAGAAGTATAAAACGCGAGCAAAAACTACAGTAAGCGGCATGTGCAAACGCATAGCCCCAGGCGTAGTGACATTTGTCTTTGTTAGGAAGGTTAATAGAGGGTGAATGGAGGTGGCCCCTGCGACGACATAATTCAAGTCCTGATTACAATTAGTTTTCTTAAGTAGGTTAATAAAAAGCGAAGTCCAACCAGGAACCGCTAACAACGGCCCGAGCCATAGTAACATTTAAGTAGGAATGTAAAGTGCAAATGTGGGCTACAGTAGGTGTCCGTGCGAGAGCACAGCTCGAGCTGTAGTGACATTTGTCTCTGTTAGGAGGGTCAATGGAGTATGAAGTCCAACCAAAGATCACTGGAGATTGCCCCTGACAATTAGGTTTCTTAAGTAGGTTAAGAAGGTTAATTAAAGACAAGATCCGATCAGGGTCTGCTAAAGATGACCCGTATGAGTGCGTAGCCTGAGCTATAGTAAAATTTTGCTCTCTTAAATAGAAATTTAAAAAGCGAGGGGGCAGCGCGAGCCATAGAAACACTTAGCGAAGGACGAAGTCTAACCAAGATCCACTGAAAGTGGCCTGTTTGAGTGTCTGGTCTGAGCCGTAGTAACATTTAGTTCTTTTAAGTAGGAGGGTAAAACGCGAGCGGGGGCTACACTAGGCGGTCCCTGTAAGGATTTAGCCCGAACTGTAGTGGAATTTGTTTCTGTTAGGAGAGTGAAGCCTAACCACGCCACTTGCGATGACACAACCTTAGTGACAATTAGTTTTCTAAAGTAGATTAATAGAGGGCGAATAGGGGTACTGAAGATGATTCGTGCAAGGGCGTAGCCCCAGCCGTAGAGCTCTTTTAAGTAGGTTAATAGATTTTGTATTGATTTTCACTAAAAGTCTCTTTTCTTAAAACCTAACTCACTAAAATTATTTCTTTAGTCATAATTATTGCCTGAGTTATTAGGCAATGCTACTATAAGTTTACGTAGTTATTTTAAAATTGTTTTTGCGATGGTGATGGTTGTAATTGTACGGTTGGTACCAGATTTGGTGTCAAGGTACTACCTAACTTTCGGCAACTTTTTTTATGCGAGGTGTTCTTTCTAATGGGGCATCCTTTATTCCGTTAGATTTTTGAAATTTCCTCCTTTTGACGATTTTGAAAATACGTGTATAAGTATTGGTGCGTTATTGTCAAAACCAAAAGAGATAATTAAAAACACGTATGAAGAATGTGAAGCAGTTGTTTCACGAAATTAATTAAGATTGAGTATGGTAACAGAATCCGGAGGCAAGCAGAAATAAGTTGCCGTTTTTAACATTTGCATTTACTGCGATTGATAAAGTAAAGTTTTTGATATGCAATCGATTAGATTGACAATCAAATCATTGTTGGTGCAATGATATTTTTAAGTCTATAACGTGAGAAATTTTGTGAAAATATTAGTAATTGACATAAGACCGAATATGTTTGCTATAGTCTTAATATTTGCGAAACAACTGCCTAACGTTTTTCACACATTTCACAACGCCATCGATACTAATTTTCTCGACATTGTAGCGTTTCCAACATCAAAATTAGGAACCGCGAGACGGAGGAGGTAGGTCCTATATGTGATCAGTCCTTTAAGGCTTGTTAAAGCCGGTAGCGCATTTATTAGTGACGTAGGTACCAAGGCAGCTGAAATTCATGTCTAACTATGATATCTGTAAGGATCAGACCTGTAAGAACTTCGAGGTTTTAAAAGGTCTGAGGCTTTGTAAAAATCTGAACGATATCTTTACAAAAATGAAAAGCTTGAAAGAACCTAAAACTCTACAAAAATTTGCCTTGTAGTTGAAAAGCCTCTGACATGCGCAAGTGTCGAAACTCTCTGACTCCTGTAATTTTTCCAATTTCTACTTTTTTACTTGCTTCTTTTTATTGTCACTAGATTTCCAGGCAACTTAGGCTTAAAAACTGTCTGGAATAATCTACATACCATAACCTGTAAGGCATTCAAATTCACCTATTAGTTTAACACCTGACTGAAAAGCATTTAAGGGACTACACTCCAACTAACATGCAGTTTAGGAAACTCAGTGAAGAGTTGAGAATGCGATAGCAATCAAGAAATCGCCTTGACAACCATTGAGATTAGTTCTGATGCTTCCGCTAGATTTCATATTTACTAAGCGAGTATCGATTAATTAAGAAAATAGGCTAAAAAAAGTTACAAAACTTGCCTCTTGATGTAATTAGCGATGACTCTAAAACATGTTTTTGTTTATATCCAGTTGAATTTGAGCAATGTAACGTTGAACATTTTAAATTAACTGGCTAGTGTGTTATTAACCTTCTGTAGCTTAACTGTATTTATAACACGGTTCTTTGACCACTTGTAAATTAAACAAATATCAAAAAAGCAATATAAACAAAAATTTTTAGTATAGAGAGAACAGCGTGTCATAAACACGGATACAAATATCACAATACCTTTTTTATCCATAATTGAATAATTAATAATAAATACCTAACATACGTATAGTGAACACGTTTATATGTAGAATGATTGCAACATACTTAAAATCTATAATATCGAACTTTATTCTCAATGTTTTTTTTTTGTTATTTTGATTAATATCATACACGTTCCTCGTAGTAATCATAATTGATTTTTAGTTATTATTCACAGCTATAGAAAATTCTATGTACAGATAAATACATGAAATTCGGTTTTAAATTCTTAAGAAATAAAAAAATCGTTTTACAGTAGTAATATCATAATTCAGTCAATCTTACTTTTTTAATGGGCAGTTTTACCACAATTTTAAAAATCAACAAATATATCTATTATCAATTCTCAATGTTATTATTGAATCAAACAAAAATGTGAGATCAGTCTTGCCTAAAAATGTACTCTTCTATTCTTTAATAAAAAGCTCAGTCTTTTAAAAATATCAAACTCACCTTGAGCTTCCAAGTTCCAACACTACATCTTTCCCCTTTTAGACACTCACATTAGTTTTAAAATTTGAAATTCATGTTTTAAAGTACACCTTAACACAGAACACTTCACTAATGTCTTCATAAATCTTACGAAATTAAGATGGTCAGAAACGAGTTGCCGTTGCTGCAACCCTCGGTTGGTTTATCCTAGGCGTTGTCCTATTACAATTTCCTTCTAAAAGAGGCTGTAGAACCTAAACAAACAAAGAAAATTTAAAAAAATTCAAAATAATAATTATTTTTTCAAATTAACTCACGCTGCTCTCTCTAGAGGTAACTAATGGCGTTTCAGCCGTCGTGTAACCTTCAGATAAATGTTCCTCCCCGGTGTGTCGCGGTAGATACTCGGATAAATGTTGGTTATGCTGATGAAGCATCCCAGGCGAAGCGCAAGGATATGGTGCA
This sequence comes from Ignelater luminosus, assembly GCA_011009095.1. Classification (NCBI taxonomy): domain Eukaryota; kingdom Metazoa; phylum Arthropoda; class Insecta; order Coleoptera; family Elateridae; genus Ignelater; species Ignelater luminosus. Next base: position 129,673 of record VTPC01008745.1, on the reverse strand, counting down.
CCAGTATGATGCAAGTACGACGGAACGCATTTAGAAACATCTATTTGGGCATAAACCGTCGGTTCTTGTGTTCTTATCACAGACATTGGAATGGACTGTTGATTACCGTAAAGTACAGGAGATATTGGCTGTTTAGTAAGAGAAAGTTCAGCGTAAGTAATTTCGCTGGCCTGCAATTTTAAAGAAGAATAAATTTAAAATTCCTTATTTTCAAACTCAATTAATTATAATACCCCATAGTCTTCATAAGAACATCGCCTCCTTCCGCCGTCTGCGCTTTGTAATCTCGTGTAACTTCTCAAGGGCGCGTTGTTTAATCTTTCAAAGGCACGTTCCTCCTCTTGATATTCACTATCTCCGTTATTCTGTGGAACTATATCTGGATTCTTTTCTTCTAAACTATCCGCACTGTTATTTAAGTCTTTATTTAGGGGTTGCATACTATTTTTCTCGCTACTACCCTCGCACTCTCGATCAGCCGATGAAAGTCTGACGTCTTTATAATTATCGTCGTGTATGCCTCCCCCGCGGAGTCGAATTACAACGATGATTATTATTGCTACGAGAACAAGAGCAGCCACTACACCTATTAATATCCCCAGTATTGGAGTAATATGAAGCAAAACAGGAGTGAGAGCTGTAAAGGAAATAAAAATCAAATCAAAGCGTTAATTTTCATTCGAAATTGGAAATTCGTACCCGTGTGTTTTTCGGCGGATTTAAGAGTGAACGTTTGCAAGTAGGCGGTTTCGCTTTTGCCTTTTTTATTGGAGGCATATAAAGCTATTTGAAATCCTAGTCCAGATTCCAGTCCGCTCACGGTAAATGTAGGAATTTTCGACGTGACGTTGTTCACCAATTTTCGTGTCAGCGTGTCGTACACTTCCATAATGAATTCTTGATTTAAACCGCCGTCGAAACCTTCGATGCATTCGACATGTAGAGATTCCACGGTTTGATTTAGGATTGTACAATTTGAAAGGGCATCCGGTTTACCTACGTCGGCGCGTTCGAAATTTTAGGAGGATCATTAAAACTTTTAACGTCGTTACTTACCGGCTGGATTTATGTAAAATACGCAGGGCTCCTTTTGGTCGCCTATTTCATTACTGCCACCACAGAGTAACGTACCATAATCACGTTCAGTCATTGGTTGATAAGAGGCAGTACTTCGTGCTCGATCTGTGGTAATTAAATTTTGTGGAAGATCTACAGTCAAAGCACTGTTATCACTGTTATTAAATTTCCACGTGAATTGAATGTCTGTCGGATTTGCTTCTAATTCGCAACGAATTTCCGCAGTTTCTTGACGAGCTACGCCGTAAATTCTCGGCTGCGCCGGTCGACACACTGGCGCAACTATCAAATAAAAAAGGAAACGTAATTTAATTTTTTTTTCTGTGAAATATGACTTTACGAGTATTACATTTAACATCCAGCTGAACGGGGTTGCTTTCTCCGTCGCCTTCTTGATTGCTCCCAACGCAAGTATATAAACCGCTGCGGGCTCGAGTTACATTTTGTAACACTAAACTTTGGTTGCTAACTATAGTACCCACTGCCGCGTTGTTATAAAGTATTTTTCCCTAGAAAACGAGCACAATGAAATTCCTCTTTAAAATTTTATATGGGTAAAATGTACATTATGTCTCCAGCTAACTTTATATACCCAGGGATTTGACTTAATGTTGCACTCGAAATACACATCTACACCTTCCTTAATTGTGCTCCCATTTAAATTACTCCCTAACTCCAATGAAACTAATGGAACGTCTGCAACAAAGCTAATAAACCTTTAAAACCGTTTTAGTATATGGTTTTGAGTACTCTCGTATTAAATTTTCATTAAAGAAAAACTAATTATATAACTAGAAGTTTTTATGCGTGTAATAAAACTTACGATGTATGTCTAGTTTCCAACCGTCTTCAATTCCGCTTCCCGGAATTAAATGCTGTTGTCCTCTACAAGAAAGATATTTACCACCGTCGTCAATTGTTGGCACGAATGTTAACACGCTTGTTGTTGAATTACTGTCTGGACTTGTCTGAAATTAAATTTATTCATTATTCTTATTATTATTAATATTTCCTTTACAGTATTATTTTAAAAATTTGAAAGAGATACAGAACTTAAAATATGATCGTGATCAAAATTATGATTCGCATTGGGAACATGTTCTGAAAATGCCGATTCGTTGTTGAATTCACAATAACATAATTATGAATAGGCATTGAATTTGGTTTTGTTTTTTTAAGTTCGTTGCTGTATATATATATATATATATATATGTATATTGCATAAGCACGAAGATCAAAAATAGAAACTCGCTTAAAAAAGCAGCTACATTAACAAAGGTAAGTCCTGCATATAATAAAAGCTCTTAAAAATCTTTTCTTACATCAGCTTTCAATAAAGAGCTATCCACGGAGTTATATTGCTTTCATAATCGTACATATTTCGCTTTCCATTGACCTTCTTAGAAAAGATATACACGAACACTAATCGAGCTTTTTTTCTGAAAATACATAGGTCGTCTGCGTTGCTATACGCTTTCTATTGACCATACAAACTGTTTTCAATTTAGCCTCGAACGGGCCACACGCAGTGGCAAACAGACGGGTTTTACTTTCAATAACTTTCTAAACGCAATTTAAATGAAATTTCTTCTCGAGTATTCTTTTGAAGAGTCTATTAAACGGAAATTAATAGAAATTTACCCTATTCTAGCTTTCTAAGTGAGCTATGGCGAAAACTGATCATTTCTCACTTTTAAACGAGCCACATATCAAGCCTGACTGTTTATTAATTCAGTGAAGCCATTCAGTGAAGTTGATCAGAATTCTTCCTTAAGCGGACCATCTGTTGTGACTCATGGTCGGGTTTCATCCTCCACTGGGATTCTCAAGAACGTTATTGAACAGAAACTGACCAGAGTTGCTCTTAAACACAGCTACTTAAGGACACGGGTCGGGGCTACATTAAACCGCAGTCAGGTTTCTTTTGATAGAATCTATGAATGAGAACTGATCAGGCTTTAATCTCCAAAGACCTCCTATAGGTGGTTCTTAGTGAACTTCTTATTTCAGGTTTCCTTTCAAGCAAACTTTTGTTAGTGGTTGTCAACAGTTGCACCTTGTTCATCATAAATGTTCTCGAATAAATAATGTATGGAAACGCTTTTGTTCTTAAACGGGCCCACAGATTTGCAGTCTACGATCTTCTAAACTCACTCAGAATGAGGTTAAGTTTCAAACCATTTACTTTCTCGAAGAGAAGCTACCCTTGGAAACTGATGTGGATGTGAAAATTTATCCTTCTTCAGTAAGCTGGTTGTATCGCTTTATCATTAACATTCTCAAAAAAGATGTAATAATTAATAGGCCGCCATCACTCTCCATTAGCCTCTTAAGGAAATCCATAGGAAGAAACTGATTAAAATTTCTGTTTTCCTAAGCTTCTAAGTAAGCTGTGACGGAAACCCGTTGTCCTTCACTCTGAAGCAAACCATTAATAGTAGTCCGCTGTTAAGCTTAACCTTTCATTAACGTTATTTAGGCAATAGAATGCAATAAAACTAATCAGGATTTTGTTCTTAAAGAGGTCATCTCCGGTGATTCATTGTTGGACTACATCCATTAATACCATTCTCAAAAGTCTGGTTACAAGCTGATTAGACTTAACTCTAGATACAGGTTGTCTATAGTAAAGTAAGCTTTGTTTAGGAAGACAAGAGATGAATCGGGCCTTCAAACCAGCAATGAACTACAATGGACCAGAGTCGGGTTTCTACGGTTAGCCTTTGCAAGAGGTCTAAAAAGGCAGTGTGAGTAGATACTCTCAAGTCATTAACTTTGCAGAAAAAGCTAAGTACGTGAACTGATCGGGCTTTACTCTTAAAAGAACTACCCGGAATGGCGCTTAGTCGGGTCTCACTTTATTGACTTTCAGTAACAAGCTATACGCAAGACGTTTTGTCCTTAATAAAAAAGAAAACGTCTTTGACCCGAAACGGGCCACAATCAATAGCAAACAGATCTATAACCTTCTTAAAACCGAATCTGAATTAAATTTTCTCTCATTAATAACCTCTTTAAAAAGTTACTCATTTAAACTGATCGAGTTTTATCTTCAAAAGAATGACAGGCAAGGCCTCTTAGTCGGGTGTTTCACTGTATTAACTTTCACCAACAATTAATTAAAAATTTCCAAATAGGAAAACTATACACCTTTTATATAAAATAAAAGGTTGTTCTAACTTATAGTGGGGTTTATTGGTAACAATAAATAAATAAAAAAATTAATATTGTCTCCCCAACAAAGTTTGAAAAATTCGTGGAAGCATTGACTATCATACCTCCAGACGATCGTCCTTGTTTGGACTCACCAGTAGAGGATAATGCACTAATTTTTCAAACTTTGTTGGGGAGACAATATTAATTTTTGTCTTTATTTATTGTTACCAATAAATCCCACTATAAGTTAGAACAACCCTTTATTTTATATAAAAGGTGTATAGTTTTCCTATTTGGAAATTTTTAATTCAGAACGACTTGTCGAGTCAGTAGTTCTAATATTTAACGTTCTTATTAGATGGCGCCTCAATATTTTCATGCTGCTAATGTTGTAGCTGATTTGTATGTAACCAGCATGAAACGGGCAAGCATTGACTTTCATTATCCTCCACTGATGAGTCCAAACAAGGACGAAACGATCGTCTGGAAGTATGATAGTCAATGCTTGCAAGAATTTTTCAAACTTTGTTGGGGAGACAATATTAATTTTTGTCTTTATTTATTTTCACCAACAAGTTATACATAAGACGTTTTGTCCTTTATAAATCCTATCGAGAAAGGAAATTGCCTTCGACCCTAAACGGGCCACATCCAGTGGCAAACACATTTTGTCGTCTATAACCTTCTAAACCCAATTTGAATTAAATTTTCTCTCAAGCATTGACCTTCTTGAAAAGCTACTCCTTTAAACTGATTGGGATTTGCCTTTACAAGGTCGTGTTTACCCTATTTCAGTAAGCCGGTTGAATCTCGTTGCAGCTTTCGTCTTCCGTAAACGTCTTCAAGAGACATACAAATGCAATCTGATGGGGCTATGCTCTTAAACTATTGATCTTCTCAAAGGTCTACTACCGAGGCCCATTGTTAGTCCTTTGTTAAACCTTTTGATAAAATTATACATACAAAATGCGTAATCCTACTTTACCATCATACAGTGATCAACCGCCGAGCTTTTCAAACATTTCAAGTTTCTGTAGTACCCTTATGGACGCAATCTCAACTTACTTTTCCAGTGCAAAAGCTACACTCAAGAAGTGGTTAGGTTTCGCAGATCATCTGCAGCAATTCATGGTTGAACTTTATCCTAAAATAACTTTTTCAAGAAAACTTCACAGAGAGTACTTTGCTCATTATCCTCAAACAGGTCACATACACGGCAAATAGTCGAACTTGGCCCTTTTATTCTCCTTTTCATGGTGTCTAGAGACGCAATCTAAAGAGTTGTTGTTCTCAAAACACTTACCTCTTTGACCAGAAGTTAGCCACAAAACTGATAAGACGCCGCATTGTTGAACTCAGTTCATCAACGTTTTAGATGAAGCTGTGCGTTAAAGCTGATTGAATTATCTTCGAACGTATCACCTGCTGCTGTTAATGGTCACTTTACCCTCAAATAAACCGCATAAAGAACATTTAGGCCTCATCCTCCACTAGCTTTTCCCAAAGAACCTATGAGTGCAGTCTAAATGGGACTTACCTTCAAAATCACGGGAACTGATCCGACGTCTTGCTCACAAAATTGCCAGTTTCTTAACATTCTCAAGAAAACTACATCGCACCGAAACTGACTGGACTTTGTCCTAAACGGATCAGGTTTTATCTTCCATTAGCATTTTAGGAGAAACTATAAATGAATACTAATCGGAATTCTATTCGAAAAGGGCACTTGTAGTGTCTAACAGCTAAACATCGCCATCAATGGGTCTATCCAAAGACGTTATCGAACAGAAACTGATCAGAACTTCCCTAAACACAGGTCACCTGCAGTGGGGTACTTTTGGGCTTCGTTTTCGATTGAAATTTTTCTAAAGAGTCAAGTCCTCAAACTGGCAAACTATAATAAATCGCAGTCGGGTTTCTTTTGTTAACTTTCTCAAGAAGCCTACAAAGTCAATTAAATTAGGTTAAACTCTTGATGAAGCTGCATATGGGTACTGATCTTTCAAACCGTTAACCTCCTCAAGATGCTACATATGGAAACCAATCAGGATTTGCCTTCCTGTAGTAAGCTGATTGGTCCTCGCTGTTTAATGAGTCACACGCTGTAGCTTACGGTTAGGTTTTCTCTTTCTCAAGAGACATACCAATGCAATCTGATTGGACTTTGTGTTTACACCATTTGTTTTCGAACGAACCTACTGTTGCAGCCGACATGACTGTTAGGCATTACCCTTTGCAAATCCTCTTGATAAAACCATGCATGAAGATTAATCTGGTTTGACCATATAGCATTGTATATTTAATTATAATGTTTGTAAGGGCCATATGAATGCAATATGAATGAGACTTGCTCTCTAGAAAAAAAGTTATATTCAAGAACTAATTAGACTGCCCGGACTTCGAACGCCATTAACCGTTTCAAGAAAACTGCACATAAACTGATCCGCCCATTACCCTCAAGCTTGCACCATGCCCTTGGTCCACCATTAACCTTCTCATGGTAACTATTAGCTCAACCCAAAGTGTTTTCTTTTCATATCATTGACCTTGCCGACGAGCAATTATCTACGAAGCTGATCAGGTGCCCCATTGTTAAGCCTTTCAGTTCAGTATTTTTTTTTGATGAAACTATACGCCGAAACTGATTGGATTATCTCTAAACATATTACCTGATGCTGTACTTACCTACCCTAAAATGAAACAAAAACAATGGCGAGCTTCCTTTATTTGCTCTCTCAAAAGACCTAAGAATGCCATCTAAATGGGATTCGCCTTTAAAACCACGGAAACTGGACCATAGTTGGATTTGTCAGTTTATTAACAGTCTCGAGGAAGCTATGCACCAAATCTGATCAAATTCCGCCTCAAACGGATCATCTATCGTAGTTTTGTCTTCCATTAACATTCTAGAAAAAATCATAAATAGGCATTGATCATGGACATTGTCTTCAAGCACACACTTGTAGTGGCTAACAGCTGGAGATGGTCATCAGTGGATCTTTTAAAAAACGTTATTGAACAGAAACTGATCAGGATTTATCCTGAACATAGATTATCTGTAGTGGCGTTTTTCGGCTTTTCGTTTCTAAGAAGCTATGTAACGAGACAAGTCGAATCCTCAAACAGGTGAGTTACAATAAACCGCAGTTGGATCTCTTCTGTTAACCCTCTCAAGGGCCTACAAATGCCCATGCGGTAATTCTTAGCTACTCAGACTTCTGACTTTATTAACCTTTACGGAAAAGCTATAGACAGAAACTAATCAGGTTTCCTCTCAAACGAATGGTTCTCGTGATTGTTGATAGTTGGGCTTCTTCCTTCATTAACCTCTTTAAGAAAGCTATGTAGAAAAGCGGTTGTAACTGAAAATAAGCTACATCCAGTGACGAACAGTTAGAGTTTGCCGTTTATAACCTTCCGAGCGCAAAAGCTACTCATGGAAACTGATCAGGCTTCAGACTCACGTGCTCAGATTCATCCTTCTACAAAGAACTGATTGAATCCTCGCCGTCTAATAAATTACCACGGTTAGGTTTCGCTTTCCACTGACATTTCTAAAGAAGCTGCGATAGCCAACGGACGAAAATTGCTCTTTATTAGCCTCTTAAAGAACGCTATAAAAGAAAACTGACCTCTCCAGTGAACTGTGACGAAAATAGGTCAACCTTTTCAAACAGTGGTCCTAGTGTAAGGCCTAATGTGTCACTAACCTTTTTGAGAAAAGCACGCAATAAAATGGACTGGTATTTTTCTTTAAACGACTCATAATCGAGTTTTACTTTCTATTAACATTTGCAAAGAAGTCTATATACAAAAACAGGCCAGGTACACTTGGACTTCGTTCTCAATTGAGCTTTTTCTAATAAGCTATATAACAAAATGAGCCGAGTCCTTAAACAAGCAATCTACAATGAACAACCCATAGATATTGCCTTCTTCATATAGCCATGCATAAAATTCAATGCGGTTTGGCCGCCAAGCTAGCTACATACGGTAGCCAACAGTCAAACTACAATTTCTATTAATTTTTGCAAAGGATCTGAGTAAATTTTGCTCTCACTCATTAAGTTTTTTCAGGAGATGTTACAGGACTTCAATCGTACCTCACTAATCACCTGCTGAGATCCATAGTCGGATTTTGTCCCTATTAATCGTTTTAAAAAAATTATGCACGGAAACTGATTCGTCCAGTAAAGTGGCAAACATCCAGATTTGACTTTCCATTATTCTCTCAAAGAGACCCATGAGCGCAATCTGATAAATAAATTTTGTTCTCAGATCATTAACCCTTTTGAAGAGACACTATGAAGCTTGATTTTCAAAAAAGTCATGGCTGAATTTCACAGTTCATTAACCGTTTCAAAGAAGTTGATTAGAGGTCATATTCAAACAAATCACTCTGGCTTCCTCACCATATATTTTTCAAAAAATTTATACACTAAAGCCGATCGTGCTTTATCTTCAAACGGGCTGCATACCTTGACAAAAGAACCTATGAACGCAAGCTAAATATGGTTTGCTTTCAAAACCACAAGAACTCCTCGAGCTTTGTTCTTAAAAGTTTCTTAACTTTACCGAAGAAGCTATGTATCGATACTGATTAGACTCGTTTGAGGTGTTTCACAGTCGAGTGTTTTTCCTGAATTAACATTCTAGAAGAAACTATAAATACGAACGTTGATCAGGATTCTATTCAAACGGGGCACCTGTGGTGGTTAACAGTCGGAAATAAATCTTTTAAATCAGCTAACTGATCGGTCTTTTCCTTAATTAACTTTCTTAAGAAAGTGACCAACAGCAACTGATCTGGTTTCGCTCTCAACTGAGACTCTTTGCTCTTCATTAAATTAACTATCTCCGAGAAGCTATGCACAAAAACAAATCAAGATCCGCTTTTAAGCGAGTCACACGTAGTAACTTACCGTGGAGCGCCGGCCTCTTTAACATTCTCAAATAAACTATAAAAGGAAACTAATTGATATTTTTCTCAAAACAGGTAGATAATAGATGGGTTTCGATGTCCAACTATTCAAATAAAGTTATAAACAGAAACCCAGACGGTTTTTACCCTTTATTAACTTTCTAGAATGAACTATCACAAAAATGGAACAAATTTGCTCTTGGATAGGTCATCTGTAGTCGGATGTCTGTCAACTTTACGTTCTTTCAGAAACTGTAAAAAGAAACTTTAAACTGGGCAGCTGCCGTAGCTCACAGATGGTTTTCAGACATTATTGACCTGAAGGAAAATCGATTGAGCTTTGCCTATTATTAACTTTCTTAAGAGAGCTATACAGGGAAACCGATCACGGTTCATTGCTTTCCATTAGATCAGCATTCTCAGAGACGCACAATAACAAATTAGACCGGTGAGCTTCAATCTGTATTAAGATTTTTGAAGAAACTATGAAGGGAAACTGATCAGTTTTTTCTTCAAATGAGGTACTTGCCGGGTGGGTTCGACCTCTATTAATTACTTTAAGAAAGTTATAAGCAAAACTAGAGCTATGGAGGAAAGCGATGGGTTTTCGCTTTCTAAGGGTGGTGGCTCACTGTCAGGTTTTGTCCTCCATATACTTTTTTGCAAAAGCTGTGAGCGAAACCTGATCAAAAATTGCTCTTAGACAAGTCATCTGCATCGGCGTTACGTTCTTGAAGAAACTATGAAAGTAAACTAATCATTGGGCTTCTTCTTTAAATGGGTCACAGATGGATTTGGTCTTCATTGATCTTCTGAAAATACACTAATCCGGCTTTGCTTTTTACTAATCTTCTTAAGAGAGTTACAAACGGAAACCGATCGGGGTTTGTTCTTAAACGGACCTGAACACAGATCTTGCCCTCCATTATATTGTGTTTCTCAAAAAAGTTATGAACGACAATTAATTAGAATTTGTCCTTTAATAAATGGAAACTGATTGGATGGATTACGCCCTTTAATAACCTTTGAAAAAAAAACTATAAGCAAGAACCGATAGAGCTTCGCTTTTTTATTAACCTTCTTAAGAAAGCTATAAAAGAAAATTGAGTGGGTTTTGTTTTGAAACGACTCATCCAGAGTTTGTTTCACCGTTTGTTAAGTTTTTTTGAAATAATCACGCACGGAATCATTTTTCGTGCTTCATTCACTTCTCACAGTTATATATTCATTTACTAATTTATTGTTTCGTGTCATTGTAGTTTACGTTGTGCATTTTTCTTCTGGGGGAAAGACAATCTAGATATTATAATATGATAAGTTTCTGTCCTGTACTAGGTTATCTGCTTTTCAAGCTGGACTTGAATGAAGACAACATCTATTGTTAAGATTATCGATGGCAAGCTTCAGGAAAACAGACTTACTAATAATCTGAGGTTTTCAATATGCTTGCAGTATGTTAACCTTTTTTTGAAGATGATTTTTTATTTTTTGACTTTGCAAAGACTTCGAGTTTAGAAACTTTGTCGGAGAGCATTCTATTTTTATTATCCAAAAACAACCAAAAGAGTAAAATAAATAAACAATTGGTAGATGTGGGAATAAACCCTATAAAATAATAAACAGGGAGTGTTTTATGTTATTGCAAGCATTACATTCCCATTTATTCTAGTAAACTCAAGTAAAATGATCCACTTTAGCTCAACAGAAAAATGTGAAAATAGAAGTTTAACTCTGAGGACTAAATCAGTTGCTTTGAAATTCTGTTTCGTGGATTTGGATGTCTCGTGTCTGGATAAAACTGTTGCTTACTTTAAGTAAAGGGTGTTTGCTTTCTTGAAAAACTTAATTTCACAGCAAAGAAGAGTAAATCTAAATTTACGGAGTGTACTTATTAAAGTTTTGCAAGCAGAAAGCTTTAAATTAGGTTAGGTTTCAATACTTAAAATTGCAGTAGGTACAAAGGTGCTTACTCAATAAATAGACAGTTACAGTTTGTTGTAACAAAATAGAAGCTTATATTGCTTCAATATTGTTGTGGAGACTGTTGTAATACAATAAACTAGACCAAATAAACTGTTTTACAGGACTTTCATAAAGGCGATGATATAAACCTGCTTTATAGATAGTTTCAGCAGTTAACTCACCAATTAACTTTTTTTCCCTTAACGATTGTCATGTAAAAATGTCAGAGCTTTATACTGCGTCTGCATTGCAGCCCTTCTCCTAGTTAAATTATTCCAATGGATTTACATTAGAATGTAACAGTAATAAAACTTCGACAGTAATAAAAGTTTTTTATGCAACAACGTAATGCTGGTCGTTTTTTAATTTCCTTTGTAAAATCAAATAAATTTTAAAAATTACAAAATGAATTTTCTGCGTGCTTCTTTCCCATTTTAAATAAATGGGAAAAATAACGTCTTTGAGGCATTCATGAGAAGTTAAGCCACTACTCTTTTAGTTTACGTTTTTATACAAGAATCTGAAGATAATTTTATTCATTACATTCTTTCTGTTGTTTGAATATTCTTTGTTTATCTTATGCTCCCCCTTTCCATGTATTTCAATTCTTCCAAACATTCTGTTTCTTATTTATTTCAACCCTACAAACATTGTCTTAGTTTGAAGTTAAACAAATATCAGAATTTTCTTTTGATAGATATAAACAATTTTGAATTGTGCGTTTACAGTTCTGAATTTCATTTTCTGTATTTTGCATCAAAAATTAATTATTTCTATCACTATAAGTCTCTAAAATCTTATATCTTTTAAATTTGAAGTTTAATTTTTTGATTGAAAATCCCATAATCTAACGTATGCTCTAATCTCAACATAATTTGTGATCTCTCAAGTACGAATTTTATCTTGATGGTCTGCGTTCCATACATGCAGTACCTATAAGCAGCGTACAAAATAAAGAAATGCACCTATAAATAGTTATTTGTGTATCAAGACAGTAAAGTTAAATTTTTTATCGCGTATAACCGATTAACAAATAAAAAAAGAGCAGAATTTGTAACTCAAGAATTCTTCCAATTGTTGGATTATTGTTGATTCCTTAGCGATGGTCATTCTGTGAAAAAGACTGGTTGGCTTGATGGCAACAGTTTTACTATGCACTTGTATCACACATTTCATGATGGTAAGGGGCTTCACTCTATCGTTGCGTTTGGATTTTACAGAGCTAAAATCACTGCCAACAATGCTTTTTATGCCTTGAGTACCCACTTCCCTGGATAAGTAGCAGTTGATCCTTTCATAAGCAGCGATCCCTGTAATTATGGGTATCAACTTTGTAGTATTTGGGATGTTGATCAAACCAATACAGCATTTTATTTACATCCTGTTTATCTCTTAGGATTCTCGAGTCTCTGCTATCTACATGTTGTTTAGAATTGTTAAAATTAACACCGCAGTAACTTTCCATTCCTTCGCAAACTTGTTGAAGTGAAGTCATCCCTTGTACACATCTGGATAAAATACTTAAATTGACACATCATGTCACTCCAAGTGGCATACCATACCTTATTACTTCGGCGAACAGTGAAGGCTCCATCTGAAGTGAAAGATTTATATTCCTCTGGTTGCATGGCGTTTTTCAATTCGTGCGTGTCTTGTAGGTAGCGCTGAGCACACTTGGCAAATAGATAGTGGCCACTAGCGTGCAAGTATGTATGGGAGCGTGGGGTAAATAGTTTTAAGATAGAGATTTTAACAACCAATCCTCTCAGTTTCTATGAACTTCTTAATCAAAGTTATCATTTCAGAATACTAAATCCACAACTTCTCCGTCGGACTGTTGTACAAGTTCCTTCATTGATTCAGTTTCATGCGCTGAACGAACCTCTGATCGGCCCACACAGTACAGAATCTTCACTATTTTATGGTGAACTTTAGGAAAGCAGGAAATTAATTGCAGGATTATTTTGACAGTAGTATGAGCTAGAATATGAGCGCTTACAATCCTTGCATAGGCATGTCCTGTCATTATTTTTTTAGTTCTGTTTATAGCGTATACAATGTAAAACAGTTCAATCAGGCCACTCCCTTTCATGATGTAACTGACTCCCCCATAAATGACATAAGGAGGTGAAGTCCCCCTAACCGTATTACCACATTTGAAAACGCAGGGTCTCATTTGTGGCATGCTATTACCTCTTGTGCCTTCAAATATAGCAGCTGATGAAATGTCACTACGGTGGTCACCTGGTCTAACAATTTAATTTTCTTTACAACAGACAAAAGTAGTTTGGTATGGTTTGTCTCTTGTTACTTCCTCCATGAATCCATTCCACCCAGCAATGCCTGGTAGGTCTTTATGTTTGCAGTAAAGCCAAAGCAGTAAGGTACTGAAGAAACTACATTACCTGCTTGTGGGGGAAACATTTCGCTCGGGTCTCTGATCATAACTCCTGCTAGCTCCACATCATGATAATTTTCAAAACGTTTCATTGTAACAGCTCCAATCCTTCCAACCTCTTCTGCTGATGGTATCTCTTTTAACCGAGGGAAGCTTTGGCCAGGAACTACTGCAGATTTTGGGATGATACAAACAATACCACCCATTACATGGAAAGTATTGTGCCTATCAAGTGTCTGTACATTGAAATCTGCATTGTCGTACACCAGTTGAGATAATGACAGTGTTTTACAGTCAGAGGTTGGCGCATGATTGATGAAACTTCAAAACGTGTATCATATGATGAATAAAAACCTAAAGATGACAGCATGCCAGTCAATTTACGGGATCTGTATATTTTGTATAAAACTGCTACCAAATCAACCAAAGCACAGAGGAGAGAAAGATCTTGGCCTCACGGCAGTAATTAACGCATGTGAGATTCCCGTAATTTTTTTTCATTTCTCAATATCTCCACGCTTCGTTTTCAACACCGCAGTATCTGGGAAAACTTTGAGAGTCTCGGGAATGAGATCCTCGTTCCCTTCTAAAAACTGTTCTTGTGAGAAGTGTTCTGTCTAACTGTATACTTGGGATCTTAGTCCTCAACAACAATTTTGACTACATTTCGATTAATCCGGAGCAGAGAATTCGACAAACTTTGAAATTTTAGTTGTGACGGGTCAATAACGGAATAGAAACGGTAATTTTGGTTCATTCTGCTTCATTGTTTGAAAACGATCACTAAAAATCATTCATGTATAAACAGTACTTAAATTATAAACTTTGTTAAAGCTCATTTTAAAAAGGATTAGTTTGTTGTTATATAGCTTGTAGGGACTCCACTATACATGAGTTCAAGGAATGATAGAGTGAGGGCCAGCGACTGTATAAGTACACCCCACCAGGACGATGACTCTCTCTCTCTTGCCCCTGAAGTCGAACCGAATAGTAAGAACACATGGTTGGTAAATATGTATCTGTTATAATATTGTACATTATGTTATTTAGTTAGTAAATTAATAAACAGTTTAGTATGTATTACTGCGTCTTAATCTAAAAGCTTATTTATGTATGTGATGTTCAAGCTCTTTAACTAATAATATTTACAATATTTTACTCTTCTCAATAAAAAATGCACAAATCTTGAAATTTATATAAAACAATTTTGCACTTCGCATTATCTCATTTTATTATTAGTCTAAGATACGTATTTGAAACGACCTTCACCAATCTGCTTGAGCGATGAAAAGTATTTTTTATGAAATAAAATATGTTAAAAAAAATGTTGGTAATGGGTTGCCTAAAGAAATATGTTCAAGGCTATGTTTAATTAAAAATTCAATAATTAATTTTTTTCATTACTTCACCGTCTTGCTTGAGCAAAAAATTAAATACCAATCGAAAGTATGAATCCTGTAGAATATGCCAACGTTAGGTTGCCTACCTTTTTCTCTTCAGAACTATTGGGTTGCCAAGTTTAAACAGGTGAATCTAAAGTAGTACCTTTACTGATCTACTTGAGTAATAAATTTTATATCAAAATAAAGATAATTTTATTGCAAACCCGATGATATAAGGTTGCCTGCGAAAAACCGTTCAAGAATCTCGGTTGCCACAGTTTAAAGTTGAAAAATTTATGCGTGTGAAGATGTGCGAGGGAAAAAGTCTATGCGTACTATCCACTGCGATAGAAGAGGATGCAACATAGCAGCTGCACGCGTTATGTCTGCCGTCTAAAAACGACTGCGCATGCGCTTTGCAAGTAAAAGTTACATCATTAATGAATGGAAAGCGTCATTTCGGAGCCGATGACTCATTATAGTAAAAGTAATAGCGTGCTTCGGAGTAGAAAAACGTGCAGAAGATATTATTTTGGAGGATAATTTTACATTTGACGATTCAGATAATGAAGAAAATTAAATAATAACAAAATTTTCAAATGTATTTAATTCAATAATTAAAAGACTATAGACTATTATTCTTAACCGTATTACCCCAACTATATCTTTGTATTGTAAACTTTGATTTGTTATTCATTGTGTATTTATACGTTTGTTTATTTGTATTTAGTCTGTTAATAAAATAAATTTAATTTTCATGAAAAGTATATATGACTATCATGTTTTTAAATAAATATTTAAAAGTCATTTTTATAATTTAATACTTAATGCATATTTTTGGAGTATATTGTCAGTTGCTCCGAAACGACGCTTCCCATTCGCTAATGGTATGCCTTTCACTCGCAAAGAGCATGCGCAGTCTCGTTCAGGCGGCAGACATAGCGCGTGCAGCTGCTATGCTGCTTCATTTTCTATCGCAGTAGATAGTACGCATAGACTCTTTCTCTCGCACATCTTCACATGCATAAATTTTTCAACTTTAAACCCTGGCAACGGGGATTCTTGAACGGTTTTTCGCAGGCAACCTTATATCATCGGGTTCGCAATAAAATTATCTTTATTTTGATATAAAATTTATTACTCAAGTAGATCAGTGAAGGTACTACTTTCGATTCACCTGTTTAAACTTGGCAACCCAATAGTTCTGAAGAGAAAAAGGTAGGCAACCTAACGTTGGCATATTCTACGGGATTCATACTTTCGATTGGCATTTAATTTTTTGCTCAAGCAAGACGGTACAGTAATGAAAAAAAATTAATTATTGAATTTTTAATTAAACATAGCGTTGAACATATTTCTTTAGGCAACCCATCACCGACATTTTTTTTAACATATTTTATTTCATAAAAAATACTTTTCATCGCTCAAGCAGATCGGTGAAGGTCTTTTCAAATACGTATCCTGTACTATATGTTTCATAACAAAATCATCCTGGTAAAATAAAACGCAGTAAAGTTAGCAATTTGTATGCAAACAATGAAAACAAATACTAAAAAAGATCATTTCACTTCGTATCTATAAACTTCGTATATTGTGTTTATCAGGATAATGGACTCTCGGAGTATGTTAGCAAACAAACAGAAATTTCAAACAGTGAGAGGAATGAAATGAAATATTTCAACTATAATTATGAATTATACAGAAATACGGTGCTCACATATACAATGTGTTAATTAAAATATTTTGTTTTATTTTCGTTTTTTCTTTGCTTTTACCAAGCTTGTGTTGTATTTACGATTTTAGACTGTAATTAAATTAAAACAAAAATGTAAAAATAGGTATCATATTAATAAAGAGATGAAACTGCAAATTAAAATGTTTGTAACTTTTAAATTCATTTAAGTCAAATAAGCAAGGATTTTACAGATTTGTTATACATCTGAACTTACCATTTCTCTAGTACTAGTCATTTGTATGCTCCCTTTCCACCATGTTATAGTTGGAGGAGGTCGAGACCCTACAACCTCGCAGCTTAATTCGTATGTGTTTTCTGCTGAAAGTGGTCGATTCTCGCCCAGTAATTTTACCCACAGAGGACGTACTGAAACGTAAAACAAAAAGTTATTAAATGGTTTGATTGGTCTGTCAATACATGTTATGTTTCTTTCTGTCATTCTGTGCAATATGTGTGTGGATTAATTTATCAGCCGTATCAGAACGTGGAAGGTATTCAATGCATGAGTAATAGGGAGTAAGAGATGTGTGATGAATCAGAATATCTGGATTAAATAGGTGGTCATGAGCTTTTGTTCTGTGACTATAATTTTCATGCATTTGTTTATTTTTAAATTTCCTGTCGTCATTTTTTTAACGAATGGGTTAAAACTATGGAATAGATTCTTCCTTTTAAGGAATTAACTAACTAATTAAAGTGATGTACAACAGATTGTAAATAAGGAATGACACGTATAATCGTTAACAGTAAAATACTTCAGAAACCGACGGCTCATCTAAGTTTTAATCTAAAAAGCAAGCAAGCGTTATACATTAACCTATCGAAGTCAATTTTAATGTCCATATTTATAGTCAGTACTTGAGCGAGTTCATACTTCGTTCTAACAAGCACGAACTATTTATCTTGCAATTTAGATTTTTGTGAATCTTTGGATACTTTTACATTATAGATAAACCGTAAGCATCTATGTCATTACTGTTTGAACTGCATCGTAAACGGCGGGAATTTGTATAAAAATTTGAAACTCATTTGAAAACTTTATTACAGCATGTTGTAAAGATCATTGTGGAGCTCGTTACATCTTGTCTGTTATGTAACTTAAGCTCTTGACTTCCTTCAAAGCTCATAGCTGTTTCTTTATATTTCTAGCACCTTTCTTTTTCAATAATTAGCTGTTTAGTGCTAGTACTAAATATTTTCTATTGTATACATTTATTGGATTTATACGTCATTATCGTCACCTAGGCCTCTTCATTTTCTAGAGGGTCTCTTAAGCTTTCTTTACTTCTGGTTGCTAATTTTTGTGTTTCATATCGATGCTGCTTTTGAGGTTACCCTAACAAAGGCTAGCTATGATTTCTGCATCTACCCTGGAGAACATCCTCATCGGCTTAAAAATTAAATTAGCTTTGCGAATTATAAAATCTTGAAATGACAAATTTTCGAATTCTTGTAATATATCATATCTGACAAGTAATTGTAATTGTAATTTTTCTTAATTCTCCTCCTAATGTATAGATTGTCAGTTAAACAATTTTGTTGATTGCTAAATCTTTATAAATTTTTATTATTATGCCTAACTGAAATAAGGACGAAAACATTTAAGAATGGGGTTATTTGTTGTTCCTTTTTATGTTTTGTTCACAGCAAATTCTGATCTAAATAACTTCTGCGTCAAACAATTTGGTAAGTCATTTATTGTGGGCCCAATTCATTCTAATTAAGGAGCTTCTTTAGGAGACTAAAGAAAAGCACGGTAACTAGGGACTGAACTGTTCTGAACAGCTTCTTTTGGAAGAGGGTCAAGGCCAAGAGACGCTGTTCAGAACACAACTGCATTCATCTCCGCTGCTTTCTTACAATACATCCATAAGGTGATAGATCACATAGGAAGAACGCTCGGGAATCAAAATCACCGCACTACGATATAACATTTCCCTCATTATACTCTGTTTTTCATTACACTTAAGATTAACTTGAAGGGTTTGGTTTTCTTTAGACGGTGGTGCAAATTAACGATGCCCAGGAGATTTAATACTTCGATGTTGAACGAAGGGGATCCTTAAATCTCTGTAAAAGTCGGAATTTCTCACGTATCACGACGGTAGTTCTTAGTTTACCACGTCTAAATAATCTTGACTTTGCTGTCGTTTGTGCATTCCCATATTTGGATACCATAAGTCCAGGTCGGTTTGAGAATCTGGTTGCAGATCAAAGATTTATTCTGTATTGACATCATGGAGTGACGTCCTAAGAGCCATCTGGCGGAATCTTATATCGAGCTCTTTACATTTCTTCTTTACGTATTCCTTTTACTTAAGCCTTGCATCCAAGGTCATGCTTAGGTATTTATATTTATATGGTACTTCAACGCCGTTTAAGATAATTGATGCTACTTCTTCTAGCCTTTGATATGTGAAATTTCTATGGACTGACTTCAGCTCGTTGAATTCTTTTTTCTCCATTCCATTCCTAGATCTTATCGCTGACTGTTTGGAGTCTGTTAGTGGATTCCTGTACTGTTAGTCCGGTGGCAAGTATTGCAGTGGCATCGTACGTATGCGTAGGTCATAAGATGCTACCTAGTGGGACACCTGCGTTAATCTCTCCGAAATCCAAATATTCAGCTTTTTGTCTCACTCTGAAAATCTGTCCAGACAGGTAGAATTTCAACAGCTGGGCGTGCTTTCCTTGTAATTTACTGTTTAGTTTGTAAAACATCCTTAATCCCAGACCCTGTTAAAGGCCTAAGCCACATCAAGGAAGATCGCTGAACAGCGCTGTTTGCTTTCTAGGGTCTTCTCAATCAGGTTCGTTATTCTACGGACCTAGTCTATTGTGGAGTGTAACTACTGAAACCGAATTGATGATCCGAGACCAGTTTCCTTTCTGCAAGAATTTGTTTCAGTCCTTTTAGTAGGCCTTTTTCAAACGGGGAAGCAATAATAATGACTTGATATTAGGTGGCTTTCCAGGATTTAGCCGCCACCTTCCAAAAACAAGGAACGTGTCGGAGCCTGAACACAACATTACACAGGTATGTGAGCATCACAATACCTTTACGCAGAAGCTGTTTTAGCACTTCGCCTGTAATGAGGTCGTATCCTGATGCCTTCTTGGGGTTAAGGTTGGTGCGAATCTCTCTAGCTACCTGAACCGGCGCTACTAACTCATTATTCACGTCGTCCAGGTTATTGATCATTAGCAGCTTGTGCTGTAGTCCGTCGTGTGTTTGGAATATTTTTGCGAGATGGTTTGCAAACTGTCTTCTCTAACATAAGCTTTGTCATTGTCTCTTAATTTTTCTAGTCGCTCTCTGGAGCGAGTAGTTCGTTTCTTTGTCTACCATTAATTCGCTAAGATATTTTGCAGTGAATGTCTTAGTTTTTGGATTTCTCGTTTGAGCTGTTGGGACTCGTTGTTCAGGGTTTTGTCGGCTGTCTCATGCGACTGTTACTATCTTGGTCTCAAGCGCCGCTTTTCGTTAACAATGTTTCGTATTTCCACTGGGTAATTGACTCCAGTGGGTTTATGAATCAGTATGCGAGTCTGAATTGTCGTGGTAAAGCGCTCTACTTCCAAATCAAGCTGGTCACTAGTCTAGTCACTCTGTCTACTTCAGTTCTAAAACTATCCTAGTCTGTATTCCTATTAAGTAGCATTGGTCTCGCTTCTTTCCAAATCACAGTTTCACTGAATGCCAAGATTACTTCAGAATGGTCTGAATTTAAGTCTAACACTTCACTATGTCTATAAAGGTTGCCGCGATCGTTATAAATAAAAAAGTCTAACAGATTGCATGCATATATAAGATACAGCCTTCAACTCGCGTCGGTCGCTTGGTCCTTGTCAACATGAATCCCCAGTCAACGTGTTTCGCGTTGTAGTCTCCACCAAGATTAAGTCTTTCGCCAAGATGCTTCAACACTGAGACATGATCCCCTTTCTTAATATTGTGTCTCGGTGAACAGTAAAATGCCCCCACCAGGAACTCTTGCTGCATCGCATTAAAACTTACAATCGTAAACTGGAATTCGGCAGTTTGCACCGAAAGTTCTTCATAAGGCGCGATGCTTTCGTGCACTATCGTCTTCTGCATTATTGTCCGGATAGATTGTTTGATATACTCGATAACTACGAAATTTCAAAAAGGTCTATTTCGTAGAGTGCGTTTTCGATAGCAAACAAATCTATTTTGTTAATACTAAGAGATTTCTATTCCTTCTTTTTGTAACAATTCTAAGATCGCCTGTGTATGTTAGAGGGAGTACTTGCCTGGATAGCTCTAGCTTCCCTGGCTTCAATATGCTTGAGTCTTTGCGAAAGCTCGTTTATTTTGGCCACCATGTTTAGCACTATCTGTATGGTTCTTCATTTTGTACTTGAGCAGACCTATGCTTGAAGTTCACCGCCTACCCGTATTTTATCTCATTGGATGTTTTCTTCTCTGTGAAGGATCTAGACGTGGATTCTTGCTGCTTCTCTTCCAGCTTATCACGCCTTTTCTGCAATTCTACTACACATCCACGCTAGTTGCCAGGATGGGCTTCGCCGCAGTTGTAACATCTAGCTGGCGCATTTTTAAATCTTTCCCACTTGTCTGATTGGTGTTTTCCCGCACACTTAACGCACAGTACTTAATGTCTACAGAATGTCTTGGTATGTTGATATCTCTGGCAGTTTTTCAAGGATCGATTCTACTTTCATTTCCATGTTCTAAAGAAAGTTCAATTTGAAAAGTTGCTCAATGTTTTAAGTGTTGTCATCATAAGTAAATGAAGCTTGATTCTGGTCACCTTTTTCCCCCTCGCACTTTGTACTTCTTATTTACTATTTCACGAATTTTAAATCCGCGTTGGATTAATTTCTGTTTTGATATCTTCTAGATCACCATAACACGCAAGCTTCGGTGTTGTTTATGTCCGTACATGTGCCATCCATATTTATTACTGGTTAATGCACGCATAAGATCTCTATATTCAAGACTGTTATCATCATTAATTTTTACTTGACTATTGCTTAACAGGCCAGCTCTAGCGTTCTTTACTTTGTGTTTTTTTCCGAGTCTTTATGTCCACGAGTTACTTGCAACCACCGACGGTGCGGCGGCTTCTTTATTTTGGCGACGTCGTCGTTTTTTTTTCTTTTGAAATACCCCTTGAGCTGTTTCTGTGTTACTAAATGGCCTGGAAGCTTTATGCTCTTTGGATTTTGGCAGGATCCACGCAGTTTCTTCAATTTGAAAACTACCACAAAAGTTATGAATCTCAAGAGAAGATGCTAGAATATGCTCATTATTTGAAAACCATTTTGCTGTAACGGGAAATTAAATCGTTTTTGAGAATTTAAGACATAATTTGTGGTTACTTGATCATAAGTTGTGTCGTAAGTTACAATTTTTAATCTACAACACTAACACTAAATCAATGACGTACTTATTTATTTATTTGTGTTTTCACACAAATTGCAGCTTGTTGTAAATTCTCAAACAAGTAAAAGAGAGGAAACTCTAGAAGATTTGACTCACCAGTGTGCTCAGATAATGGTTTAACCCACAAGTTTGAATCAGGGATGAAAACAAGTTGAAGGTGGCACTCTCAAACTTCCAGTTCAATGTTCACATGATTAAGGTGCTTTTGTAAATAGTCTATTGGACTTAGTTGGTCAATGCATGAGAAAGGATGCCTTGTAATGTAATTTGATGGAAATACTCCTAAAACTGTGAGTAGAATTGACAGAAGATAAAATTCAAAAGACGTCATGACAAGAGAAACTAAAAACGAATACAAAAGCAAATAGCAGGGCTTGATAAACGTTCACTTACAGTTGGCAAAAGCGAAAGAACTGGTTTTACTTTTTGACAAACGGAGTTGGCATCTCGGCGTTTAAGAGCTTTCAAAGGATACTTCATGTTAGATTTTGTAAAAAGTGTGCTTGATATCAAGCAATGTGGTTGTAACACAGTGTCTCTAATCCAATTATTGTTATCGAACATCGAAAAATGAAATTTCTATTGAACTAAAGAAATACCTTTTAGATGGAATTTGGTAGTTTGTGTGCTTAACGTGGCAGCTACTGTTTTCGAAGCTTTGATAGCCTTTGAATAGCAATCGGAAAACTACGGCAAGGTGTTCTAACGGCGAAAATGCCGGTTGTTGCTGCATCCAATGTTTTCAGTTCCCATATTGAATAAATGATATATGATAGGAAGATGTGGGAGGCCAGGCCAGAAGCGAAAAAATGCAGTTTATTTCAACTTCATCGTATCTTAACCAAAAGAAACGGCTCCTGATAAATTTTCTAGGCATTTTAAGTTTTTTAAAAACAAGATGCAGTTTCTTCAGAGCCTGCAGCAAATGACGTATTTATTTGGAAATCTTGGCAGCAATTGGGGTAATGTCATTTGCTGACATCTTGAGTTTTCGTTTTGGATGGATAATGATCTGACAGCAAGGCAAGAAGCTTTTTAAAAAAAAATTAATCTTCAGAAAAATAATGAACGTAAACTTTGATGAATGTTGCAAGCAAACAAATCATTGTTGCGTTTCCGAAGGAAACTCCTTTTTGGCCCTTTCTTTGTCAACTAAAAAACTAAAAGTTTACACTTGAATTTGGCACTTTAGAGTGATCCAGATTAGAACGCCACCAACCATGAGTTTACCTGATTCTAGTTACATGAATACTTGTATCTTAACTAAAACAGTTCCTACTAAATACGTATATATATATATCTTGTGTTTTTTTAACAATAAGTTAAAGGACCCTTAAGGTAAGGAGAGGGCGATTAAAGTTAATGTCTTCTTGTGACACACAGATTACCCCTTACACTGTCCAAAATGCTCTGATTTTGCGGATGCTTGAAAATAAAAAAGCTGCATTACAGTGAAGTATGCAACAAGAGGGGCGTAAAGGTTACGTTGTGTGGCAGATTTGGAAAGAAGGTAACCAAAACATTGTTAAGTGTAAAGTGGTAGATGTATTAGAAAGATTAACATAGGTTAGTCCCTTAGATGTTAAAACCAAAAAGAACCGGAATGATTTTGTCCATTTTGCGACAGCACCAATAGCGAAGAAACATTCTAGAACAAGCTGTTTGGCGAGACTCGACAAGTCCGGTTGAGTAAAGATGCCTTTACCACCTTCCATTTATCACACGCAGCAAATCGACACTTTGAGTAGAGTAGAGGATTTTCATATGCAGGCTGCCTCTTTTACTACTGCTCTGAGTTTGGGAGCCTATGCCGTCTAAGCACAGCTACAATTCCTTACGGACGACACTACTAGTAAACGTTTATGCTCGAAAAGATGGTTCCGGTACTAAGCAAGTCTTGCCGCATCTGCCAATGCTCTGCATACGTCTGAGTCCAAGCGGAACGTGGTGGTATGTTTTTGAAAAACAAAATGCTGAAACAATTAACAACTATCGTAAAAAGCTTTAAATACGGACACTTGGACTCTTTCCCATAAGATTATAAAAAGAAAGAAATCTTCCTTATTGAACATGAACGAAGACAAGAGAACAGACACACATAGAAATGTCGAACAAACATTTTCCAGCAGATAGTCAAGAGGAAGATGAGAAATCCACACCCATACTAGACAATTAGAAGGTCAATAGGTGAACGAAGTAGAGTCAAATATTAGCCTAATAGAATTTGTGGAAATTGTCAACTATGTGAACAACACCAAGGCACGAAGGGGTGATGAGCTAACAGCGCCAAGCGCACTTTCCTTTGCAAACTGTATAACGGTTGCCTACAGTAACAAGTTTATCCAAAATGTTGGAAAGTGAGCAGTGATTTGCATCCCCAACGGAGAAAATAAAAGACATCGGAAGAGTATCAGACAAATTGGCGTCCAAGAAAATCTTTTGGCTGCGAGTTTTTTATTTTACTTGACTTCATTGTAGGTCACTCGGTGAAAAAAAATAAGAAAAAAACTAGAAGGATTTATAAATTTGCAACTGTTAGGCAAATGAGCATAAACTGGCATATAACATGGAAAAGAAGCGAGGGATGTTTTGTACAGCAGGAAAAAAATCGAAAACAAGTTATAAAATAGGGTGACATGACAACTGCGATAAAAGGCAGTTTAAGATATCTGGGACTCACAATAGATAAAAAGTTTAAATGCATCGATCAGTGTCGAGAACTCTGCGATAAAGCGTTACGGCTTGGCCACCAAGTCATGATTTGGGTTGTTTCTACTAAACGTTTGAGACGCATTTATATACCTTAAAAGCATCAAACAAAAATTAAAAGGAAGCTTGACAGTCATACAACTAACATTCCTACTGTTTATAAGCAGGTGTTATAGAATCCTTAAAGGTATACTGTTGGTTATTAGTCCAGTTACATAAAGGAAAAAAATGAGGACAACATAGAGAAAAAAAATTTGAAACGATCTCTCTTCCTCACCCCACTCTAAGAGCTGGAGTTAACTGTTATAAGACTGATGTCGCACTCCTGGAAAACAGAAGAATTGCATATATCTGGTAGTAACCACTGTGTTTCAAGATGGACCCTTAAAATAGCAACTGATTCCAGCTCTGCAAACAATGCAGTCGCATGCAATAATGAAATTGAAATTCAAGTCTATAACAACCTCATTCAATTATTAGATAATGAAAAGGCGGTCAGTACATACTGGCCCGTACGGACGATAATGAGAAATAAAAGACAGATGATTTAGAACAAGTAACACTAGATAAAATCAATACTAGATTGCCTCAACTATGTCTTCAATTAAATATAGAGTGGTGCAGCAAATTATCGGATTATGGAAAAGACATTGAATGGAAGCTGAAACAGGCAGAGAAGTATACAAAACTTGTAAAATGTCCTATAAAGAACTTAAGGATTTCAAAAGGGTCTTATGTTTGTTAGACACTGGCTAACAAGTACTACAATAGGTTCGCTCTAAGAGCAGCACCTTTTAGTGGTTGGTCTAAAACATATTCTGCACGGACGACCTAGAAGGCACAGAACATACCAGAAAGGACGTCCTAGAGGACAATACAAAAATGGAATAAATTTGAATATAAATATGAAAAAGAAATTCAGGTGCAAGCATCTCGATGATTGCGCCAGGACGAGAATAAATTAGATCATGAGTTAAATGAGGTTGTTGAGGGTGTTGTGCAAGTTTGCAGTTTCCCACCTTAACATTGCCTAATTGTTTTGTAAGAAGGATTAAATTAATGACACTTTACAAGACTACGATGAGGTGAAAAGCCATTGTTGCGAACGTCCAAAGAGAAAAACGAAAAACCGTCACGCACACGACAACACAACAAAAGTGTCTTTCAGTAGAAATGTGAATTTGAGACGATGAAGGTGAGAATATTTTTCTAGACACTTTATACTTCATTGATCAACAACAGTAGTAGCGGACCAAATAGAGACCAGCATCAATTGACCCACTCTTGGTATGTGGATATCCAGAAGAACATCTAAGAAACAACACAATAAGTCTCTTATGACGCCGAATCTTACTTTACAATGGAAAACACAACTTAACTGAATCGTATAAAGTTGCTTACAACTTTCTTTATTAATGTTTCTATACAAATAGAAAAAAAATAGGAATTTCAAAAGTTACTCACCACTTTGATTTCTAAGCAACCAAAATTATGTACAGTGGCGATTAACTCTTGAAATGCATTCAATTTTTGTTTTTTCACTGTTTTTGTTTCACACACTCATCCTATTTGTTCCAACTCTGTTATTATCATAATTTCATGATAATTCAATCAGTAAAACTTTGATATTCTTACATATATCGATAACAGAGCATCAGCTGCCAGTGCAGCATTACTACATACCTTCGCAAATCTTTCTGCTTAGTTTTTACTTTACGCTCAAATGACTTACATTTTCTCCATGGATTATGAAGTACTTTGCAGACTTATAAATTCTACAAATTTTTTTGCACATTTAACAACAAAAACTATTTTTGCTATTTCATTTAATAATATACACGTGTTAGAGTTACAGATAGTTTATAGTCATTTCCAAGCTTCTGTTAACAGTAAAAAAGCACTAAAACGAGAAACAAACAAAAAAGTTGTTCCTCCTTAGTTCAAATTACCTTTTAAATGTTGTTTTTAACAGCCACTTTTATATTTTGCAAGAAGTTACAAGAGTTACTTTTATAGAACATAAAACCAGGATTGTTAAGCCATAAAGTTTTAGGAATATATAAACCCAAGCATATTGATGGAGCAATTTGCATTATGTTTGTGTAAGGGCTATTCCATTTAGCCGCTAATTACTGGTTGTTATCGGTGCTCCTCATGACGTATCACACGGCCTGTGGATTATTCCTCTCGTCCCGGAGTTAATTAGCACATTAAGTGAATACACTATCACATTGTGCATATACTTGCTTGCTAATCGATAGCTTATAAATTAATTTTGGTCACTAAATAAGTTGACTCATTTTTAAATATTAATATCACAAATATTATTATTAAATAAAAAATTTACTTTTCAACGGATGTATTTTTCTATTTTGTTTCCACGGTTTTTTCCTCTGGATATTTCGCACGCAACCGATCGTAAAATGCAGCCTTTAAAGCTCGTGTGTCTCACGATACGGCTGTAGTCAATGTTCTCCCTATAAAAAAGGTTCCACATCTTACAAACAGAACGTTTTGTTTTGCCCTGTCAGGTTATCACGAACGGCAAAAATTTATTGGAGATAGAATGCGAGCGGACATCGTAAACACCGACTTTTCGAAAGCAGTTGCCAAGGTAGATGATCCAATAGTATTTCATAAAAAGAGCAAGGCCCAGTTGTACATGACAATCGAACATTTGTTACCTTTTCTTTAAACCTCAAAAGTTCAACAACTGTAACGTTATGGACAGTTTCCCCCTTATTGAAAACGATTCCGCCTTAAATATATTTGCTTAGGATGACATCTCGAAGATAGTTTACTTGCTTTGAACAGACTTCTGTTTGAACTCAGCTGGAATTTAATTTAAAAGCGTCTCTTAACCGTTATCAAAAACTTCTCCATTCTCAGATAGCCGTTGCCGAAGGACTAAAGCATTTCCCTTCTTAAATTTCCACGCGAATACTTTTGTTGAATAGCGAGCCACACGTAAGCAGTGCGCTTTTAACAATCTAAGAGAAAGAATACTTTTAGGAGAATTTTTGTGAAAATAGAAATCGGAAATATTGTAGTTTTTGATTCACTTAGGATTCGCTTTTTGTTTCAACATTTATGTGCGGTGTAGGAAACGACTAGGGGAATACATTTATATGTAGATATTAAAGATTCTGCCTCTGCGTATCTTTTTTTAAATTTGTTGACGTGGAATATTTTGAAGGGTTTCCCTTAGTGTCAGCACTCAGTTTTGTGAAACTATGCGAAATAAATTTTGCACAAACATTTTATCCTTTTGCAAAAATATTGTGATTTGATATTTAAACAATAAATAGATATTAGTGGAATGTTATAGATGTCCAGATGTAATTAAACAGTAAGAATTGGAAATTCAGAGTCCTTTTCTTTAATTAAAATTGTATTAATTTATTTGCACTAAAAAAAGAAAGAGAGAAAGAAACATTTAAAGACCAAGAGTTTGAAAATGTAAACGGCTATTAAGGAGGAACAAATAAAATTTTATGTTGCGCCGTAATTCATGCAAAAAAACAGACAAAGAGAATCAAACGAATTTCATAACGTTAATATAGATAGTTGGTACTTGCTGTATTCCGCATTTATTATTCTTAAATACTAAAATAGTCTAAATTTATGAAATTATGATTTATAATTCAAAAGTGCATGCCAAGTTCAAGATAAAATGAAGAATAAACATAAGTGATGATTGCGTTTACAAAACTGTACTTACGATTCATGTCCAGTGTAACAGAACTTGATATAGGCGCAATCAGGTTGTTGTTAGAAGCTTGACACGTAAAGACTCTATGCAAATCTCTTCGTTCTATGTGTTCCAAATGTAAAATATTCCTAACCCTTCTTCCTGATAACATTTCAAAAGATTCATCTAGAAGGGCGTTCTCTTGCCACCAAGTCACTTTTGGAGATGGACGTCCTGTAAACAAATTAGGTAGTTATTACAGAGAACAATTTTGAAATAAATTTCACACAGTTATTTTTTTAGTAAGAATTTAATGTTGAAATCATGATAAAAAATTAAAACAGATATCTCAAAATATGTATGAGCAGAAGCAAATTAGTTAAGTGTCTAAATTTAAAAATTCTACTAAACCTTAATTCTTTGCACATGTTTGCTTCCAATTAATTGTTTTTGTTGAGATTTTGAGTAAAGACCGTTGTGTTCATGTTTC
Organism: Ignelater luminosus; assembly: GCA_011009095.1. Taxonomy (NCBI): domain Eukaryota; kingdom Metazoa; phylum Arthropoda; class Insecta; order Coleoptera; family Elateridae; genus Ignelater; species Ignelater luminosus. The sequence continues at coordinate 100,721 of VTPC01008745.1, read as the reverse complement.
AACAGTGTAAAAAACAGCAAATTGAGTTGGTTATATCAGACCAGTCAATTAGCTGCGCAGTGAATTTGATTTTAGATATTATTCTGAATACAAAATCTTGGCAGTGACATGGAAAGACAGAACGTCGTAAAGATGCTATTGCGGCAGATGGTATAAATGTAGCTCTAACAAATGCACATCCACTCTACAACATTAACCATTCAGAGCATTTATAATTACTTGAGCACAAGAAAAAAATGATAACAGCCTATATATCTGTGATAGTCCGACCCGAAGAGGATAAAGCATACGTCATTTTCCGTTATTTCGCCATCTCCAGTCTCTGCTGATTTCAAGCCATAAAGGAAAGCAAAGCACAATGTGTTGTGTCCAAGACAAATGCTTGGAAGAAATGTGAAAAGTACTATGTTGAATTCCGCAAAGAGTTTTGACTTTAGTCCAGCAATTCAACTTAATGTTGTAATATCCATTTAGAAGAGCTGGAGTCAGAATTCTCGTTGGTACGTCTGCGTTTAACTCTCCTTTCATGGTTGGAATTCTGTGAAATGCAAATACAGCATACGTCTTGGACTGCCAATGCAACCTGATGTTATAGTATCGATTTGAAAAAGCTGGAATGAGGGTTCACAGTGAAAATCGGAATTTAACCCCGCTTTTATGCTTGGAATCTGCATAAGAGACACATACAGCACACGTTTCGGAGCGGCAATACAGTGAAGCTTAACTTCCCTTTCATGGTTGAAGCCTGTGTAAGGTGCACACATATCCCACACAGTCCTGACAAAGCGTGGTAATTCAAAATCAAAATTGACATTTTTATCTTGAAACTTTTTGCATTACTTCAATCTTCAACATTCTTGATTTAGTACTGAATGTTCAAATATTTGAAACTTAGACTTTAGTAAAGAAGAGTTGCATGGTTTAGGAAGTGTAACAAGTAACAGCAACAAGTGCTACCATACAAAAAAGTGACCCGAGACACATCTGCTACGGCGACGCTATTCTAAAGAGAAGATGAGCGCGGTCGTTTATCAAATCAAAATCTTGTTTCCTAGTTTCAAATAAATGGAATTTTATATCAAACTGAAAGTCACAATTTAGAAATGAAATTCAAAAGTGGCAAAAAGTAGATTTTATCACCCCGTTAGATGTAAATCAATTAATTGCAACTACTGCCAATAAGCAATCTGGCGAGGCCGAACTTTGCCCTATTCATCCTTCTTCGTTACAGAAGGATATTGTTGCAATCGCTACAGGTGTTGAAGATGTGCACACTTTGATACGTAACCTGAATTCTTCGACTTCTTTGTCTTTTGTTGAAACCAAGTCAACACATTTGTTAGAACGTACTCATACTATCGCACCTTTATATTCTAAGGCAGAACTATAGCAGCACTAGCCGATTTTTGATCTTCATACCAAATTACCGTAGTTACACTAAAGCGGATCTTTTCTAAAGAGAACCTTGGTCACAGTGAAGCTTCTGAGAGAGAACCAGAGAAAGATCAGCTAATCGGAACGATCTCTCATCTTTGGTCTTTCTACCAAATGTCGGTTCCTAGATCAAAGCTGAGCTTTTCTGAGGGAAACATTGGTCACAATAAAGCTTCTAAAGAAAAGCTAAAAAGAAATCAGCTGATCAGAACGATTTCTTTTCATAACAAATTTCCACTGCTAGATAAAAGCTGAGCTCTTCCGAAGAGAGCCTTGGACGAAATGAAGCTTCTAAACAAGAACTAAAGAAAGATCAGTTGATCAAAACGATTTCTCATCTTTGGTCTTCATACCAAATTTCCATTGCTAAATTGAAACTGAGCTTTTCTGAGGAGAACTTGATCGCAGTGAAGCTCAAGGAGAAGAACGAAAGAGAGATCAGTTGATCGAAACGATTTACCTATTGTTTTTGGTCTTCATACCAAATTTCCTATATCATAGCTGAGCTCTTTTGAAAAGAGTCTTGGTCACAATGAAGTTTCTAAAAAAAAACTAAAGAAAGATCAACTGATCGAAACGATCTCTCGTCTTTGGTCTTCGTAGCAAATTTCCATTGTTAGATTAAAGCTGAGCTCTTCTGAGAAAAGCCTAGATCACAATAAAGCTTCTAAAGTAGAACTAAAGAGAGATCAGCAGATCAAAACGATCTCTCGTATTTGGTCTTCATACCAAATATCCGTTGTTAGATTAAAGCTGAGCTCCTCTTAAGAGAACCTTGATCCCAGTAAAGCTTCTAAAAAGGCACCACAGAAAGATCAGCTGATCGGAATGATCTCTCGTCTTCTGAAGAGAGCCTTGGTCACAGTGAAGCTTTTGAAGAAGAACTAAAGAAAGATCAGTTGATTGGAACGATTTCTCGTCTTTGGTCTTCATAACAAATTTCCAATGTTAGATTAAAATTGAGCTCTTATGACAAAAACTTGGCCCCAGTGAAACAGCTTGTACTTTGACCTCTACGACTGTTCCGACCACAGCAAGTAACTATAGCGGTGTTTATCACTACTCCGGTCGTAACACTTTCTTCTACGCCTATACGGCAACTCTATTTTAAAGCTACTCCTGTAACAAAGTGGAAAATGAAACTTTCTGATATCAAAAACCAGAGTGTAATTATTATAGCTTTCTTGGAGAATGTTTGTGAATTGAGCATAGCTCGTAATGTTTCCATAGGCCACTTATTTGTAGAGGTTTGTGACCTTTTTATAGACAAATCTTTAATTTGTTATAGGGCAAACCGTGACTTAGTCTCTAAATGGAATGAGTTAGAGTTAATCCTAAGCAAGGAATTTCTTCCTGTAAATTACGATTGTGTGCAAGAGATTAATCGTTAGACACAGGGTCCACTACAGGCATCTATGTCGCAATCAGGCTTGAGTGAACCTCTTTCCGAGGAAAAACTTAGGGTTTTGTGTAGCCACATCTTACCCTTCTATCAAACACAGTTAGGGCTAACTAGGGTTATTTCAATACAAGAGTTTATTCAATTCGATCGCACAATGAAGGAAAGTTTCAGTGCGATTGATAATTGTGTTCCGCAATCCAAAAATAGTAATGACTTAGAACCAGATTTGGTTTATGCCGACGTTAAGACATTTCCTGCCGCATTTGCTGCTGGTGTTAAATCTTCTAAACCATGTAAGTCTTCTAAGACAATTAAGATTAAGTGTTGGAACACCAGAGAAGTCGGCCATATGCTTTGGGTTTGCCCTAACCCAAAAATAAGCTTTTCTGTTATAAAGTTTTCTGAGAACAGACTGGTTTTTCTTCTTTTGATTTTTGCAGTTCTGAGAAGCATTGAACAGTAATCAGAATTGTCGATTAGAACAACCCATTGTAAATACAACAATGTGAAGTTACATAAACACGGGTGTGGTCCTCTATCTTTGCTTTGTACAATAAAGTGTGTTTGAAACAATAATTGCGTTTGGTCTACAATTACATTTTTAAGAACTTTTGTTGGTCGGGGAAGCAAAGCTGCTTTGTCGTGCACCAGAAAACGTACTTTTGGAAAACTAGCGTTTCTCGTCCTCAGTCCTTCCCTGATGTTGTCCATCCATACTTTTCTAGGAATGTTCTCGTCTTCTACGCACTTCCAATAATGCCAGGTACACTAGTTCTGACTCTCTTGTCTATTACATTCTCTCTACGCGGTCAAGCCACCTAAGATGGCTCCTTTCTAGTCGACTTGTCGTAGATTCAACTCCTAGGGTGGATCTAATAGTTTAGTTCTTTACTCTGTCCAGTCTTGTTTTCTCCTCCAGTTTCCGCAAGAATCTCATTTCTATTCCTTGGACTTTGCTATGAGACGTTTGCGTCAGAATCCAACTCTCGTGTCCATAGAGAAAAGTCAGTACCCCGCCATTTTAACATGTTTGGTTACTGCTGAATTATTCAAAAATTTGTAGCATTGAAGAGATACCCCGAGAAGGATATTCTTTGTTTCGCTTCTAAGTCTACTTTACCATTTTGGCTTTTATGACTCCATAGGTTTTTAAAGAAATCAACCTGTTCCAACTTGTATTCATCCAATGGGATGTTGTGCCTTTCTGTAGGTCTTGTCTTGATCTTCGTCACATTTATTTCCATATTGAATCGCTCTAGCTCTCTTTCCAGATGTTCAGGTTAAACTGGAGATCCCATCAGTGAATGCCAACGCAGTGACAAAGACTGGCTGATGAAACAATCCTGTCTTAGCCCCTGGCTTGTTATAAAGGTGTCAGACATTTCGTTAGCCGTCCTTATGTAATACTGGCAACAGTTATACAAGCTGCTCAACACTGCTACATCCCGATCTGGCACTGCATACTCCCGACAAATCCTCCAAGCGTTTTCTCTTGGAACTCGGTCGAAATCTTTTACTAGGTCAATAAATGCTAGATGAACTTCCTGTCGTACTCCACTATATCTCCAACCTGCCGTACGATAAATTTAAAATCTTGAGTACTTCTGCCTCACTCTATAATTACCACAGTCTCTGTTGTCCCCTTTTTGTAAATCGGCACTATCATAATTTCCGACAATCTTCGGGGATTTCTTTAGTTCTGTAGGCAAGCTAGATTACCTTCAAGAGAGACCCTTGCGCGGCTAATCTCGTAAATGTAAGATCTGGGGAGTCAATCCATCATTTCCAAAGACTTTCCAATCTTTAGTTTGCTTAGAGTCTCGATGAACTCTTTCATGTTTATTTTCTGGTTGTTCTCTTGCTGCTCGGGTACAATTCACTCAGTATTGTTCTTTATTGCGTCTCGTCTGATGTCTTCTTGATCTCCTAGCAATTTCTGAAAGTGTTCCTTCCATCACTTAATAATCTTTTTGCATTTCTTAATACTCGCACAACCTTGCTCCTTATTATTATCAGTGGGTTCTTTCCTTATATTTCTGAGAATTCTAAAAACTAACTTTTGGTTTTCCTCGTGAGACTCGTTTATAAAACAACCAAATTCTTCCCACGATTTGACTTTTGCCTCTTATACCTTTACCTTGCTTATTCTTTTTATTTTCTTGTACCGCTCATAATTCTCCTCAGTTTTATTCATCAGATAGGTCTTCCAAGCTCTCGCCTCGACCTTCAACTCCTCTGTCCACTACTGTGTTTTCTTTACTCTGTTTACTTTCCACAGGTTGGACCTGCAGATACTAAGATATCATCTTTAAAAGCAGTCCAAGCCATCTCTAGATATTTAATCCTCAGACAGTCCTGTATTTTATTCATCGCTGATACTCTTGTTTGACTTTCTCTTCCTTCATTTTATCGTTGTTTTCATTGCTCTTTTCCTTTAGGCTTGCTGCACTCTCGCTGCTGGAATTCTAAACTTTGTTATAACCAAGTAATGGTCAGTACCAACTTCTAGTCCTCTCAAGACTCTTGAGTCCAGTACTCCTGAGAAACAATCTCTGCTTACTATTACGTACTATTACTACTCTGGTTATTTGGTGTATCCACTTACGTGGAAAAAATGTATTGGCAATTACCTGTAACCTGTCGCTATTATCATTCTTTTCTTGCTCCCCGTACCCTTATACAAAATTCACATCGGCATCCGGCACCTTCCCAACTGTTTCATTGTAATATCCCAGCCGGTTCCGACGTCTACAAGTTGTTGTAGTTGCTCGTAGAAGTTCTGTTTATCTGTTACTAGGAGCATATGCCGCTGTAAGAGTATCCGTACGAGAACCCTAGTCGCACTCAACAATCATAAGTCTTCCATTCACATACTTCCAATTCTTTAGATTGGTTTTCAGTAACGGGTGTAAAATAATTACAACTTCTCTCCTTAGCTACCCTGAATACAGCAAAAAGAAGTTTTAATCCAGTTCTTTCCAACCCTGTTTTTTCTTTTCAGTTTTGGTTACAACTAGCAAGGTTTATATTTTTTCATTTCCTCCACTATCTCAATTTATTTCCCCATGATGTCTTTAATGTTCCTTGTAGCAAAATTTATAATTAGTCTTCAGCGCCTTCAAAAGACAGCCCGGCTCTGTTTTCTATAACGCATTTATAAAGTGAAATATAATCAAGTTACTGTTGGTTGACTTTTTACCACTGTGTTTGATCCTGCCAAATAACAAGACTGTGCTTGGTGCGGACCTCCACTGTCCCCATGATTCTTTTATGAAGTGGATGGCGCCCAACTAAACAATTGTCATTTGTCGTGTTTGGTCATAAAATACTAATTGTTTCGCAAACTTGATATTAGTGAGTTAACTGTACTAAATTATCTATATTAAAATTATCTTGATACCAGCCATTTAAAGCAAAATAAGAGTTCTTTGTACGCTTAGCCATTTTAACACTACAAAGCCATTTTCTATATTTCTACTGTTTTAAAAAGTTACAGTTTTTATTGGATAAATAGAGAAGGAAACTTAGAATACACAACTGAAGAGTCTTTCACGCAATAGCCTGCCATTGGCAGTTTAATACCTGTAATCGCCTTCTTACAGTAGCATTAATGATCGTATTACAAGTTTCGCTTAAAGTTTAAATTTCGATCTAGACATTAAGAGTAAAGGCAGAAGCTATTAGTGATGCTTGTCAGTTTTAGCAGCTGTAATCCGTGTTTGCTTAAATGCTATTGCATGTATTGATTTCAACTCGAGCTATTTTATGTAGCTTAGAGTTCAAATATGTGGTAATAATAAAAAACTAAAGCTCTATGGCACTTGAAAATGCCACCATAATGGTTCCTGCAAGGCAAGCAGTTTGCAAATTAATATTCAAAGGAAATGTTCAAATTGAAAAGCGTCTGTTGAAAAACTATTTAATATTTGACAATATTAGTCAGTGAAATTTTGTGAGTAATAGAACACATGCGGCAGTATGTAAAAATTGCGGTTTTTTAATATTTTGTCGTTTCTTTTAGCTATTATGGATTTTACATACGGAATACAGATGCTACATTCTGTAACAAGAACACAAATTGTATAATAAAGAGATGAAACTCAAAAAAAAAATGTTTATCAAACAATAGTAGTCATGATTTTCGTACTTTCTATTTGCTAAAGCATTTCTAATATAAGTTAATTGAAATCTTTTAAACTCAAAATTAATATCATTATTATTATTATTATTATTATTATTATTATTATTATCATTGTTCTTTTGAAAACAAAAAGCTTTTCCCTCTCTGTTTTAATTTACCTCCAGTAGCAACACATGTAATATTGACAGAAGCGCCTTCATTGTAAGGTCCAAGGATGTAATGGGGAATATGAACGCCTTTTTCATCCAATATACTCAGCTTTTCAGGAGGAACTGAAAATAAAAGAAACTCATTATATTCAAATTGAATTTTTTTCATCAAAAAGGCAAGCAAACAATGGATACAAGTAAAACTTTTTTGTGTTTCTCTTAAGTTTTACTCTCTTTCTTTTCTCTTATTAAAAAAAGCGAAACAGCAAAAGTACTTACTAATTATTGTTAAATTAACTCGAACATTCCTAGTTGGCGTTTGTCTGAAATCGACCCTACACTGATAAATTCCTCCATCGCTGTCCCTGACGCTGTCCAGGGTAAGCTTAGCCGGCTCGTCTTGATACCGGAAATACGCCCGGCCTCCCATGATGTGCTCGTCTGACCAGTGTTTTCCTTGTTTTAGTTGCTTATCTCGAGAATCGAAACTATAGAAGTAAAGGAAAAAGGGAAAAAAGCAAATTTAATAAGACCCCTGAAAATAGAGATAGCCGGTACGGAGACGAATGTGTCCTTAAAGTTAACCGGGAATGAAATACACTGAAATAAATTGTTTGGGGAGAGAAAAAGTTACAAAAGCAAAAAATTAATTTCGTTCTTATATTACTTTAGTTCGAAAGAATCTAAAAATATTATTTGTGATATAATATCTAAGCTAGAAAGAATGGAAAGATTTAACAACAAATTGATCACAAAGTATAACTTACGTGTATATAGGTGTCTGCTTGCCTTTAATTCCTTCTTTATACCAAATGACAATGTGCATTTTATCACCTACAACAGCTGGCGTTATGTCGCAGGGTAGCTTAGCAACACCTCCTTGAACTGCCTCGACTGTATACACGGCTTTAGCTGTAACAAAAATAAAAAATATAATATAGTACGTCTTGAATTATGAACCTACACAAAGTGGACTTAAGAATTTGAAACGTTTTAGTGGATTTCCTTTTGATATATTTGCAAAGAACGTCTTGCAAAATTTAGACTTTTTTTAAGAGCATCCTACAGACCGCATCCGAAAGGAGCTGACCGTTTGAAAGAGCTAGCCAGAATGGAAAATCCATCGTTTCAGTCCGTAGGGATCGTAAATTTCTACTGACTATAACAAGAATACTTCAGGAACTGTCCTTACTTCCTCTTTGAGAGCCGAAACGATGCCAAACACTAAAATACATGTGTTTTAAGATGGTAAAAGGCAACATAAAATCTTTTTGCTACAAAGTGAATTTTAAATTTTATTTTATTTATGAGTCTCCAGGAACAATATTTCATTTGTAAAACGAAAGAATTATCTAAATACTGTTTTTTGGATAGAGGCTTTTTGCACATAATGTTCAATTCAATTTTTAAAATTTTTTAGTACCGCGGGGGTTGCCTTAATCCGCACTTTTATTGTTTGGGTATAGGAAAATATGTAAATAATCCCTGGGGTATTATAAATCGTCGCAGCTTTATATTTACTGCTTGCGTAACGTAAAATATTCAAAGGGTGCGTCTTTAAGCAATTTTCATGAAATAGGGTAGACGCAAAAAATTAATACAGTCTTGAATAATAATAATACTCTTGACAGCGCAGCCTGAATTAACCCAGACAGAGATTAATCACTTTTCTGGCGCTTCCTTGGTTAATTTGCATTACTAGCCGACAAATTGAAAGACGCTGTCGTGTTTTATTTGTATCACGAGATCACTTCGATACTTTTTCATATTGTTGGGCAGTTCTAATTAATTGAAGGTACCGGGGAAAAAAGTGTATTTTTCTCTTCCAGAAATGTCGCAACAATAAAAATAGTTCGGAAATTTATGAGAGAACATTAGGATCGCCATCATACTTTCCACATTTAACAAGTTCTTTTGTCTTTTTCGGCGACTGGTACTTTTTTGTTAACTGGATATATATACGCTGTTCGGTTGGTTAAGCAAACTTTCAAATTATTTTAGGGTTAGCGTCCGTTTGATTAGCTTGGACGTTAACATAGCAAGGATTGGATGGATGAAATTAATTAGACGTGATCTCTACAAAATTTGATCAAAATTACAAATTGATAATAAACGCTACGTTACAACGACAAAAAACAGTTTTCTTGATCGTATCTGCAATATATAAATCCAAACTGTCGCAATTTTCAATGTAAATAGTCATAATTTCATTAGGATAATTAAATCAATTCTGTTACATTCTACTAAATATCTGCATGGCATTCCTAGAAAATCAGCCGATAACTTTGAAACATCTATGCAAGTATTTCGTATTTTATTAAGAGGTAAAGTGCATCTGCTTCAAAACTACAGCTTGGAGTTCCTTTGATCATCGTTAAGAAAACCTAGTAGCTTTAATAAGTTATTATGGAAGTGCGTTTTATTCATGATAAACAACAGACTAGAAATTAGATGCCGCTGTATTAAATAATTCTGAGAACATCAAAGAGCAAGCTTAATAATACCAAGTTTTCTTATGCTGTAATGTAATATTTTCCAATGTTTCATTTGGTTAAAACGCGTGTTACTACACAAAATAAATCGTCACGTAAAGATGAACCTTAATTAACTTTTCACTTACAACTTCAGTTTGTTTTCGCTATCATTACTTTGACATTTTAGTATTCTGTTGTAGAAAGTTAAATGCTTTGCGAGATTTGTTTATCTTACAAACTGACTACGATGTAATTGCATTAAGTGAAACTTGGCTGCTAATTTTAGTTGATCTGCTTCGGTGATGAGTTCACTTTAGGGTAGTTAAGGTAAGAACTGTAATAACCATCTGGACTTTGCAATCTTGACAAAAGAACCGGAGTCGGGGTGCAAACAGAAATCAATCAAATTCCCTAGAAGAAGGTTAACACACTTGACTTGAGAATGGTCGCGGTAATAGAGCGACTCTGATAAAATTTATTTGGTACCTATATACAGTGTGTCCAAGATAAGGATGCACAGCATGGGGATCTTGGAAACGGTAAGAGATACAGCATCGGTTAAATGGGATGAAAGTTGGTTTTTTATAGGACCTTTTTGTTGGCGTTTGCAAAATCTACATATCTTGAATAGTTTCAGAGATATTTAAAAAAAAGTAAATTTCTCGACTTTCGTTATTATTTTTCTTTCCTTTATTTGGAGACATATCGGAAAACTAACACGACTTTTCCATAGCCACTTTTTGTTCTTTATTAAAATATGCTAATCAAATTCCTGTACAACGTTTTGAGTAACCATCATCAACCTCATCTTTTTAAATAGGCGGAAAAACAATTGAAAACTGTTTTGAATAGTTCTTGTTGTTACGATTCTAATAATGTAAACATGATAGAGTTATTTTAATTTCAAACAATCCTAGAGATTTACAAAGAGCGCTCTTTCTTTCTTCTATATTTCCAGTCCCATTGCTCACTATAAATTCGAGCAGCTGTTCGACAACATCAAGTACACATACTTACCTACAACTGTTCTGCCACAGACAACTACAAAACGAAAACTGATTTTACACATACCGCTGGCGAAAAGTGAATGGATTAGATGGAAGTTGTAGTGCTAAGTTTAACCCTTCAGGCTTTACCGTAACTATTTAGTAACAGTGGTATAATAGTTTTCTATAATACTACTTGCATTTCATTAATTATTCAGCAAACAGATGGTGCATCATTTTTGCTGTAAAAGCATTGTTATTTATGATTGCTGGAAAAATCACTGGAAACCACGTGCATGTTTTATTGTGACATTTGGTGACTTAGTTTTGGCATTACTTTCTGAAGTTGAATTATAGACATAAGTACGAATATGTCTTGTACAAATGATTGTATTCAACAATTTTCTATACTGTTCAATAGTAGATTAATCATATTATCTACTGTTGCTAACATATAGGAGGTTAGGTTTATTACAAATGCTTGCATGAGGTCCAAAGTTACATGTTATCATATGGCAACACTAGGAGTTTCTCAAGAAATCAGTTAACAATAAGCATACGTTTTTAGGAGAGGTATTACTTAGCAAGTAATTGAATGGTCTATGCAGAAGACGTAAAATCTGTAACAGACATTTTTACAACACCGCCCTATTTTCATGAACTAACAGATGAGTATTCAAAAAATACAAATGAGCTAGTACCAGATAATTTTAGTAGAAGACAACTTCGTGTAGAAGATAAAGTTATGGCACCTGCTGGTGAAAGTGTAGATGAGCCTCCAAACAAAGACCACATGTTTCTAGAGAATAATTAACAGAACTCCTGTCGCAAAGAAAAAGATCTCACTTACGATCTTTTCAACATAAAAGATATTCAATAGATCAAGTGTGACAGAATAATTAAAAAGTGAATTTCCTCCTGGAGATTACAGTACCTACAGAGATAAATCTGCTGCGGAACTGTATGGGCTATTGTGTTGCTGTTTTCATTGTTAGAGGAAGAAACAAGGAGATATGCATTAGCTAAAAATTGTCCTTATTCTAAGATCAAAGTGCTCTACTGCCATCTTGGTGATTAGTGGATACAATGAACTTCCAAAGAAAAAATATTATTGGGCTATGGAAGATGATTAGCAAAATCATGTTGTTTATAGTGCAATGAAGCGCGATAAACTTTTTGAAATAATGCGATTCTTGCATTTCCAAGACAATAATCGGTTTGACCCCGTCGATAAATTGTTATAAAGTTCAACAAGCCTCTGCTAGCCATTTCGTGCCAGACGAACATCTGGACTACGACCAATCCATGAGAAAATACTATGGCCATCATGGTTGCAAACAATTCATTGGAGGGAAGCCCATACGTTTTGGGTATAAAGTCTGAAGTATGAATACAGAAGAGGAATATCTTATTTCGTTTGAAATCTATCAAGGAACATACATATGTTGCTGGAGACCCAAAAAATAAACGCTGCTTTAAAAAAGCAGCCACCCCTTTTGTGGCAATGATTCAAAGTTTGCCCGAACCAAAATTTTATGTTGATAATTTATTGTATAGTATTTCTCTATACGATTTCCTTAAATAGAATGGGTACAGAGCCACAGGAACATTTTGGGATAACAGAATTCCTAAAAGCTGTCCTTTGAAATCTAAAGGAAAAATGTAAACATTATCTAAGTCTAGGGGAACTTATTACAGCTGTATTGAAAGAGACGTCGGTATTTTGTTTGCTATATGGATTGATAATAGTGTAGTCACTGCTGATTCCACAACTTTTGGCGTTGATCCAATGGCAAGTATCTATTAGGACAGTACAAAAATTTCATGGGCGGCACAGATCAAATGGATCAAAATATTGCAAGATATCGAATTTCAATCAGGAGTAAAAAGTGGTATTGGTGTATCTTCTCATGGCTTGTTGATGCTGCAATTAATAATCCATGGATTTTACGACGGGAATCTAACAGGAAACATTTTGATAAACTGTCTTTGCGCCGAGAACTAGTCAATATTTATCTGCATAAACATGGTGTTTTGCCCAAATCAGCAGGAAGGCCTTCCCTTTCTAAGAACAGTATTTCCTATAATCAAATAGGTGACACTGTTCGATATGACGAACTGAATCACCTGCTTACGACCATCCTAAAGAGAAAGAGAAGGCGCTGTACAGGTGAAAGTTGTAACGCATTAAATTGTTATACTCGCCAAAATGCTCCCGCTGGATGCATTCCCCACGACATCAAAGCACTGAGAAAACCCAAAAAAAACAGAAGGGTACGAAGGGTAAAAAATAGAAGATAGTAAAAAGAAAAAGATTAGGAACATTCACACACAGTGACTCCGAGACAGTAAAGTGCAAACATACAAGAAACATAGAGAGCTCACTAATTTGTACTTTTTCAATAATTATTAGTTTGTTCGATTCATAAATAGGATTCCAAATTGTGGCACCTGACTAATAAAGTGTATAAGTTAACAAAGTACTACAATTCCTAAATTCAAGTGAATTCCGAATGATAAGTCCTAACTGTTTGAAAACTATTGATACGGTGTAGTCAATGTGATACGCAAATGAAAAAGAAAAATCAATATAAATACCTAGGTCCTTAAAGCAGTTTGTGCGGCTGATGGTAACAAATCCGATGTCGTAATTAAAGTGTATTGGATTTTTTTTTCTTGCACAAGTAAGACAGAAACTTTGTCAACATCAAATTTCATTCAATTTATTGTGCGCCCACTCAGTCAAATTAATTCAATCCCGAGAAAAAACAACAAGATTAGATCTCTTAGGAATAAACCCGTGTTGCATAGGCAAAATTAATTGTGAACCTTGATGACGAATATGCTCATGGAAGATAATTTAAAAAAATTTGGAAATTAGCAGCCTGTGGGTATTTTTTATTTCAGCGTTGGAATCTTTTTTTATGAATAGGCACAATTTTGGTTAACTTTCACACCTAATAATAAGCAACGGTTAAATATATAGTGAAGAACCGGCATAAAAAATTGATTACATTCTTTGATAATACAGGAGGAGATTATTATCCAGATCTACAACACGTGCATTACTCAACCTTTTGATAGTTTTGTTTCTATCCTCGACGGTTACCACTAAGATTGAAACTAGATTCGACTGACAGGGTGAATCGACATCACCGACATTTAGCACTAAGTATCATCCTTAGCATAACTATCAGTGAAGAACCGGGCAAAACTTTCAGCAATTTCAGAACCATCAAAAGCTCGACGTCTTGCTCATCCAACATTGGACATGGAAAACCACTATTACCTAGGTACTTCTCTTCTTAGATTTATATAGTTCCAAAAAGATTTGAATTCAGACTGAATTATATTAATTTCAACTCATGATTAGTAATTATTAGAACTTTGACTAAGCAGATCTTGTTTTTTTAAGCAATTCATAATAATAGTTATATTTAGCATTTTTTTAAAGGCGATGAAACTAACTTTTCAACTGTAATAATCAAGGTGGATATTTATAGTTATGCTTTACTTTCTTTTGAATGTATTGATACAAATTCTAACGAATTAAAAATTTCAGACCAGTCAGCACACCTAAGTAGATCATAAAGTAACAGAAAATCGCTCCTTTTGAAATCATACTGAGGTGAACCTTCACGAATTGAAGTGGTTTTAGATTTCATGCCAGATGAAGCAATCGCAGGCTGGATGATGTGGGTCCTCTTTGACTAAGGGACACTCTTCTCTTTCAACCTACAAATTTAAGTTACTTAAAATTAAATCTAGTAATCTATCATCACCATTAAAAATAAAATTAAATTGTCTATAATCTCGTAATACAATAAAATTAAATAGTTTATTGATTTCAGATGAAAAAAAGATGTTTATCATCCCCTTTCTTACAAAACAAGTAATCACTAAATTCAGGACACGTAAAGCTGCCCACAATTATGCAGTTATGATTAAAAACAAAAGGAAGTTGATAGATTTCATCAAATAACTGTTTATAATTACATGCAGATGCATTTGTAACATAAAGAGCTTTTATATAAAAACAAAGATTAACCGCAACTTTTACCTTGACACCAAATCAGAGAATTTATACCATACGATCTCTAGTAGAGCCTGAAAAAAACTGGCCACAGGGAAGAACGGCAACCTGTCCTGCTGCTCCACCAGCCATCTTATAACAGAGGCAACCAAGGATATCTTTCGATTATACAACAGCCCTCCAGTGCTTTTACTCTAAGCACGTGTGCAACTCGTAAATTAGCGCAGAGTGAATTACACCAGGTGTACAAATGTAAACTTACATCTCTATTTCGCAATAAACACTCATACGCTAGCTCACATATCGTGTACGTACCATGCTTCCACCAGAAGCAATTCAATGTTCACCCTAACGTTCGTGGGAGCACACCAGCTTATACAATCAATAATCTCGGGTATCACAACTAATACGCGAAGTTCATCAGCACTTCGCTAAAAACATAGCCAAAATAACACCAGAAAGCAGAGTATTACAATCCGCGAAATAAAGTTGACTTACTCGCCATTATTCGACGACATACAGGCCTTATATGACATTACTAGCTGACCGAATTATTTCATGGTGTTCAATAAAGTGAACTTTTTATATTAACTGCACTAGGAAATATAGAGTTTGATTGGCATGATATGTCTTGGAGATTTTGGACCCAACTAACCAACCCTGAGGAAACCATCCCCCCCTATAAGATTCGAAATTATATAAGAAAACTCTATCAACAGGTTTACCCTGAAAGTTAAAAAAATCACAAGTTAAGAGAAGTATCTGTTGGGGTTGAACGCTTCCGTGAGTGGAAAGGGACAGAATGACGACAAGGCCTTGTTTTTACTTCACTTCTTATGCTTCTCCTAGCAGTCTTTTTCCTGTACTAAATTTCAAATGTATCTGAGGTTACTGCTTTCTAGAGCCCTCTTTTGCCAGTCTATCAGCTTCCTCGTTTCTCCTGATTCCACACTGACTGGGGATCAAACTCAGACCTCATCTAAGGGTCAATTAAAAAACTGTTTTACTTCCACGCTCGAGTGTAAGTTGTTCAAAAACAAGGACAGCCTTTACCTATCCATGAAAATTCCAGGGCAATGTCCCGACTGCTTGCAAGATCTGGAAGTTTTCTGCGTGGACTCCTGCGCCTTCTTATCACAAGCATTACCGAGCTATTGGTTATTTGTATGGTTGGTAGAGTTTCACTTTTTTCATCGGCTCGATCAAGTCCAACCTCGCCTTAGCGATTTCGCGCACCAACACATCCCTAACTGCATATCCTGGGAAGGGTACTCTCTCTCTTTTACATCCAAATTATACGCCTCTCCGAGCTCGGACACTTTTACAGAGAAGGGTTGCTGTGTTTTCAGTCGTTGACAGGGGGGCTTATAGTTTTTCCACTAGTCCATTTTCAGGCGATTTACCTTTTCAGTTAGACTTATTACTACCAAGTCTCTTCTTACCGATAAAGAATCTACACACCGTTCTGCAATTCCATCACGTTCATAGGGGTAGAGCTGAGACTCCCAGTTATCAATCTCAGGGCTTGGTTCTGAGTTCCACTTAGCTTCTCCAAAGTTGTCTTGAGGGCTGTGACAATCAGTTTGTTTTCATACTCCATCACGGGTCTTACGTACGCGGTGTATGCTTGCGTCAAGACGTTTTTCGCGGCTGCCCATTTCGTTCCTGATAGTCTACTCGATAACCTTAATCGCTTACTTCCTTTCTGTGTCAGCTGATCGACGTGCTTTAACCACTGCAACTTAGTGTCAAGCTGAAACCCTAAATAAATAGCAGCTTTCGTTTCACTTAGACGATTGGACTCGTAGAGTAGAGATAGTCCTCTTTGTTGCTTCATGGACAGTGTAAACAGTTAGAGTTTCGATTTTTCTGGGTTGACGACTAGTTCATTTTCATTAGTCCAAGATGTAAGATGGGTTAGGTCTTGGTTTATGGTCGCGTCTGACGCTTTCTTCTTACTGCTGCTTGCTCAAACGACTAAACCATCTGCATAAAGTAGAGTTTGGGTAGCAGGGATATCGTGGACTGAAGAAAACAGGGCTGATGACAGATACGTAAGGCAGTCCTTACCTGGTTTGCCTGTACTAAGAGAGGACTTCACCATGATTTACGCGTATATACTTCTGTAAGAGAAAGGAGAAGGTAGCTCTGTACATATTTCCCTTGAGGCAAAGAGGTTGTAGTTTACTAAGTAGTTTCTTCCTTTATATTTGGTCAAAGGCCGTCCTAAAATGGATGAATACAGCCAGAGTGCTATGTTTGCGGTGAAAACCGTCGTTAACCTTTTGAGTTAGCTTGGCAACTTGTTCTATTGCCCCTCTATGTCTTCTAAAGCTTGCCTGCCTGACTGATATTAGCTTGTTCGTCTCAGTCACTACTTGTAGCTTTCGCAGCAATATTTTCTTGTATACTTTGAAGAATATGTTTGTTAGTAATATGGAGCGAAAGCTTGCGGACGTGTATGGTTTCTTGCCCATCTTGGAAATAGGGATAACGTCCACCATATGTCATTTGCACGGATAGTGCAACTTCCAAATAAGTTTTATGGAGGCCAAAACGAAATTCCAAACCCTCAGTGCAAAATGCTTCAGAGACTCAAAGTGTATTTCATCTAGATCCGCGCTTTTTTCCTTTTTGTTTCTTTTAAAAATAGACTGAGCTTGTTAAATTCCTACAGCTACTTTTCTAAAAAATCTCTTAGCGTAAAACACAACTATCTTTGTTTTTACATGGAATAACTTTAAGATATTACAACAATCGACACCTCAGTTTTCGAGTTTATACAAAGACTAGAGACCTACCCGGACCTGTCCGTCTGTTTGGTCCTCTCGAATCGTTTGAGCTTCTAGGGTTGCGCTTTTCGACCCTGTCGGGCTTGTCAAACCTGTCAAGCTTGTCGCGTCGGTCGGGCTTTTCGAGCCATTATTTCTGTACTGATCTGAAGCGAACCGAAATCTATTTTGTGCTGACTATGACAGGTTATTTTCGTACTGATCCAAAAAGGAGGATTGTCCACTGTACCAAATCGAGAATTTCTTCTTACTGAGTCAGACGGGCGTTATCTTCATACTTACTGGGACTGAATTGAAGCAGAGGAGTTTTGTACTGTCCGATAAAAGTCTGCACGGGCTGGGTTTCTTGGTCGGGACTTTTGAGGCCCAGTCCAAAGCTTGGTTTTAAGTCTGGATGGGCCTCAGATTAAGAATCTATGGGGCTTTCCAAACCTACGTTCGCACAATCGGGGTTATTCTGTCTTATCGGGCCTGTCGGGCTTGTCGATCCCATCAAGTCGTTTAGGCCTTTCGGGCCTTCCGGGCTTTTTGGAACAATCAAGAAGTTACCGACCAAGCCTGAAAAGTTTGGTCTGTGTAGGGTTCTAACAAAAACAACGCTTAAAAATTTGAAATTAAGTAAAGGTAAAAGATTTTTAGTTTTTGAGTAGTAGTAACCATTAGCGGCTAAAATTAAAAAAAATTTCTTTTTTTTCCATTTTTGTCTTGGAATGTTCGTTAGCGCTTAAGATGCCCTTTTTCCTAAACAATCGATGTAAAAACATTAATAATTTACAATACAGAGTTTTATACGTGTGCATCTTCTTTGAAGACCTAAAACTTCTATGAACAAGAATTTTAAATTTGTGTGCCGTTATTTAAAGGTACACTTATTATACAAGAAAATTCATCTCTTACAATATTGCCATCAACTCAACCGTTTTTGGGGAAATTGGGTATTTTAAATGCTTCAAATATCCTTGCAAACAATCTCTTGTCCCAAACGAAATCCCGTTCTAATGAACTGCATAAAAATGAAAAACATTAAAATGAAATGCCCAGCATCGCATCTATTATAACAAGCCGAGACCTCAGCGCCGTAAAGGTAGTTACAGAAAAAATAGATAAAAGACGAGGAAATACAAAGGAAATATGAAAACACCTTCAGCAGTATTTTCGCTACGGAAAATAGGTTTATTTAGCCTTAGAGGAACAGAATAATGGAAAGAGAAAAAAAGGAGAATTATGCAAATAAAGGAAATGTCAAAGCTACCCCACAGTAGAATCAAAACGTTATAACTAAAAGACAATTTGTTATCGCCATTTCAAACTTACAGCATCTCTTTATAATAGAAGATTAAAATTCGTCAATTGTTGTACAGAAATATAAAGATGGAGAAGATTAAAACTAATACATGGTCCACTTAAAGCACAGAAATGAGCTGATCCCGAAGACATGATCTTGAAAGAAAACTTACAAAGGATACTTCAATAAACAAAGCTAGCCACAGGCTGTTTCTAAAACGCGTTTTCAAGAAATTTGCTTTATAAATTATATCCATCTTATTCACCTATCAAAGACAACATTTCTAAGAGTATAACTGACAATTTTACAACAGCATAGACGTAGCTATCATTACGTAAACGAAAGTAATATTCCACTACGGAAATTACATAAGTTAGGAAAATCTGGAGAAGATTGCATTTTAGAAATAAAGTGCCAGTTAAACTGAAACGATATGAAACTATAATGTTGTTGCTATCAACCTGATAATATTATTGTTAGCTATTAATCTGGATGTAGTAGAATTATTGCAATATTAGGGGCAAAATTCCAACTCTCAGAAAATCAGTACTTTCCAGTTCTGTGCCCTGGCTGCATGTAATTAAAAAATGGTTAATTTATTTTCAAATTAATAGATGTATAAAGCCAATTTAAAATCATCTCTATCGAAAGATCAAAATTCAACTGCAGTAATTGAATCGAAATTTGTCAAATTTAAATACGAATTCACTGAGAACTCCAACTATTATGTACTACATAAAAAAGTAATTTAATTTGCTTTTTCCATTTAGGAAGTTTCATATTCAACAAAAATCAATTTGATTTTAAAGCTTCAAACCAATAATAATGAATGAGAAAAATGTCAAATTTTACACAAAATAATTGTGTTAGTAGTACTATAGGCGTTATTTCACCAGAAATAATTAAAAGATGTAAAACTCTCCAAGTTGCTGAAGCTTTCAAGTTGGTATAACCCTAAAACTGTTACACAGAGAGAAAATAAATACCCATTATGTTTGCTCTTTAAAAGGGGCGAATGTTTAATGTGCATGTTTTGTGTAACAGCAATAATGAACTAGCGACGTTTTAAACAAACTTTTCTAATAAAGCTTAAAGCTATGCAAAAGAATCCTTTCTACAGCATGCGCACTGACTGTCTCAGATATTTAGAATTTCACTGCTTAACTTTAACATACAACACGATAAAAGATGAAAGTATCGCCCTTACTAGATACTATACAGCAATTCTCTCTGATACTTGCAGCTTCTTGAAGTCGTCTTACTTTATTCACTTTTATATCTCGTTTTCAATTAGTTTCTTCAAAGTGAAATGTGAAGTATTTCACATCAAACTTTGATAATACTAAGTAGGAGATTCTATTATAAATTATTTATTTGAACAAGTTTTCTTTAAGGCATTGACAATTTCTGTAGTACGATTTAACTGAAAATTAAGAAATTAAAATAAAAATCAAAGCCTACAGAGGTATTCTTAGTTTTAGGTGTTTCCTTTTTTTTATATATGCTAGAAAATCTTTCTGCTGTTTAATATACCTAACAAGGATGTTCCTTAAACCTTGTAACGTAAAGTTATAATAATTGTGAATATGTAAGCCCTTGTAAACAAATGGCTAGCGCACTAGAATGCCTTAGGGTAGGATTTGCAAACAAGTAACCCAATTAAAACACGACACGAAGATTTATTTATACTTATAAGGCACAGAATCTATGTACGCAACAAAAGCGTGTTTCTAATTTGCATGGAACAAATGAATTACATATATGAAGTTTCAAGGTTAAAGTTGCACTGTTTTCTCATTTAAAAATTTTAATAGGTCAATCTTGCAATGTAAATATTACATTCAAGATCGTTTTCAGTAACTTAACGTCACGCAATTCATACAATAAATTTGAAGTTTTCGCAAGAATTACTTTCTCTTAAACAGGCTTGCATTCTTCAAACTTTCTTGTACTTTTAAGTAGACAACAGCAGATGTTAATAATAACTGTTTTTTTTAAAAACCCTCTTCTATAAAATGCGTTCGTTTGAAAGTCAAGTAACTGAAAGACTCAAAAATATTCCAAAATGTATTTATACTGTGAGAGTTCTGAACAAATTTTCTTTTATTTATATAGAAAACAAAGCAAGTGAGTCAGATGAATATGCAGTCAGCTGCCATAACAGTACCCGTGTTAATGTTAAAGAGTTTGCGAGATCGTCATAAATTGGTTTTTGCAATATCGAAGTTTTAGAATTATTCCTAAAGTTGTCGCAGATCCATTAGGCCATTTTCAGGTCATGCAACCTCTGTTCTTCTTTCAACTTTCGCGGAGTAAAAGAAGAATGTCGGTTATCAATTAAGATCTTCTGTATTCTGTAGACTTCGGTGTCTCCCACCATCAGCCTTCTTAACAGACACAAATACTGACATGGTTCGGGCTACGCCCTCCATTAATCTTCTTAAAAGAGCTAAATACAAACGAAGGCGAGGTTTGCTTTCCTTAAGCCCCTTAACAGAGTAAGATACGAAAAGGGTTTGGACTGCAAACTACGAAATCTAATTTGGAACCATCATCGTAGTTTACTTACCATGCAGCATCAATCAGTGGAAAAGTTAGCTGCAGATTTTTTATGGTTCTAGATAATTCATATCGAGCAAACCAGGTGCACTCCGAAATGAGGTGGCTGTTATTGCTCTATCTCGTTAAGTCACTTATTATTGCTCTATAAGTTTTGAAATGATGCTACTGGGCCTGACAGAAACAAAAAAGAAAGGAAAAGAACAGGTAGAAAAGTTGAATGGCCATTAAATGTTATACTGTGGAGTTAAAGTAGAACAATGGGCACAAACAAGTGCAGCAGTAATTGTGAACAAAGAATATCTAAACCACCTGATAACATAGGCCTTCATCTCAGAGCGACTAATCTTAATTCAAATGCAATTACACCAGGGGCAGAAATATACAATAATAGCAGCATATGGACCAAGTGAGAATTAAAAAAAATAAAACAAAACAGAAATTCTGGAAAGAATTGCAACAACAGAGTGATGAGGCTAAAGATTTGATTATACTAGTGAATGGCAGAATAGCAAAAGACCCAACTAGTAGCAGTAGCAGTGTAGGGAAGATTTGCGACACACACTAAATGATAATGGAAAGAAAATCATTGATTTCTAGAACCTAAACAGTCTGGTGGTAGCAAACACCCTTTTTCAACATAAGGAGATCCACAAGTTTACAAAAGTGATGTTAAGCAGAAATGAGGAGTCGATCATCGACCTGATTTTGGTCAGAAATACAATGTTAAAAAATGTGAAGGATGTGAAAGTCAGAAGCGGGGGGCAGGGATAGGATCTGGCCACTTTCCAGTTGAGATGAAAATGAAAACAGACTTGAAGAGAGGCAGTAAATGTGATACTATATACGAGGAGTTTATCAATATCAGAAGCTATAAACTTCAAAACGCAGAAACGCGACTGAAATACCAAAAAAAATGTAACTTGAAGTTTGCACAGAGGCAGTGGGAGTGTGGGAGAAGACGTAGAAAACATGGAAAAATTTCAGAACAACAATAATAGAAGAAGCTGTCGAAGTGTGTGGGCTGACTAGATCTACAAATAAAATGGAATAAAGAAATCAAAAACTCGGTAAAACAGAAAAAGAAGAGTTGCAAAGATTACCTGCACAAAAGAAATAACAGAAGCTGTGAAATATATAAAAAAACAGAATGAAAGTAAAAGAAAAGGTGAAGGAGACCAACCGGAAAATCTGGGGGGAGTTTGGAAAAAGGATAGAAAAGCAAGCACGGGGAAACTCAAAAATGCTATATAAAACACTGGAGAGCTTAAGGAAAAATCAAGACAGCAAAGAAGGACGCAATTTCATCAAGTATAAGGATAGCAAACTATTAACAAGCCTGGAAAAGATCAAAGTGAGGTGGTTTGAATACTTTAGTGACTTGCTGGGAGGACAAGAGAACATAAATAGAAAGCACAACATAAACTACGGCAGAAGAAACAGTAACCTAGAGAAAGATGAAAATATCACATTTGAGGAAGTGACAAAATCACTGAAGTGTCTGAAAAATGACAAATCCGCAGGAGAAGATGAAATTAAATCCGAGAGGCTTAAACATATGAGATAGGAAGGAACTAGGCGACTACACGGATTAATAGTGAAGGTGTGGAAAAAAGAATAATGATTGGAGACTTGCATCAATTGTACCAATACCAAAAAAAGGGGAGAACACGACATGTAGCAACCACAGAGGCATTTCTTTACTACGTGTAGTTGGCAAGATATATAAAATAATTCTTAAAACCAGACTAAGACTGCAAATAGAATCAAACATCTAAGAAAATCAAGCTGGTTTCCGTCAAAGACAAGGAACACGAAACTGGAAATTCTGTATGCGACAGATAAGCGAGAGAGTAATGGTAGGAGAAGGTACAATATATATGTGTGCAACCGATATGGCAGAAACTTTCAATACGTTGCCCAGAGAGCGGATTTGGAGTTGTATGGAAGACTACGGAGTTACAGCAGGATTACAGAAAGCTATTCAAAATTTATATAGAAACACGCCAAATACGGTTAGGGCAAGAGCAGGAAAGACCACAAAGCTTTCTACCAAAAATGAAGTCAGGCAAGGTGAAATCTTGAGCCCGCTACTCTTCATAATGGTCTCGGATCAAATGGCAAAGACAGTAAACAAAAATAATAAGGGTTTCTGGTGAGCGTGAGAAAGTTACATCATATAACCATAAAAGAATTTTTATATGCAGACAATCTGCTGCTGTTAGCGTCAAGGAATAATGAGCTACAGATGACGATTCAGAGATGGGGTGCTGTTATGGAAAAAAAATAAACGCAACGAAAACGGAGGTGATGGTGATCTCAAGAGAATACGAGAGCATAAACATACATATTTACGGATAAAAGGCAAAGCAGACAAGGTAATTGAAATATTTGGGATCGCTGTTCGAGTGTAAAGGAGATTTTGAGTGTGATGTAGACAATAGATTGAAAAATGCAACTAAAATGTTTTATGCGCTGAGATAATCCTTTTTGAACAAGAAAGAAGTAAACAAAGCCACAAAAGCCAAGACATGCAAGACAGTGTTAGTGCCAATTTTAGTGTATGAGATTGAATCCTGGGTTCTGAACGAGGAATTGAAATCAAAAATTCAAGCCGCTCCAATCAAGAGATGCCACATGGGCCGAAGCTAAAAGGACAGCGACAAACAGAACGGCATGGAAGAACTTCTACAAGCAATAACACATTACCTCAACACCTAACGGTAGCCGAGGAAGCGGATAAGTAAGTAATTTTTGAAATAATCACTAGAGAGGACCTCCGCGTTAGCTTTGCGGCTCCGTTGTTTAAAACCAACTGCCCCACCACACCTAATAATCAAAGTCCTATGTCGATAGGACTTGTTTCTAAAGTATAGAGTATCTGCAATACCAAAACCAAAAGACGTTAGGAAGCCTTCGGGCAGTTTGAACGAAAAACGAAAACGAAAAAAAAGTTGATACGACCACCCATTTGGAAGATATGGTCTCTCTCACTCTCACTGTTTTCTTTGAAACCAAGAAGAAACAAATAAAACGCAACGCCACAAAGTTTCCCATCTAAAAATCAAAAATTCGCGAAAAGCAAAACCAAGAAACGCCCAAACGCACCACTCGCCACATCGCGTTGGTAGGACCCGAATAAAACACTATAAGCGCTCGCCCGTTACCGTTGTAACGCTCACTTTTGTTTCCGTTACATGTGTTGCATGCAATCTATACTTTCGGTATGTTCCTGTATTTTCTTGATAGTTTACTCTCATCGCCATCGCAGAGATATTCTTGATAATGTTGAGTCCACATTAAGAGTTTTATTAATTTTTTTGTTTTGTTCGTATTTTTTTGAAATCACTTAGGGTTGATAAACTTTACAATTTTATTATTTAAGCAAGCGGGACGCAGGGTATAATTATTTTCAACGTCACGTTTATTTTTACCTTACAGGTTATAGAATTTGAACTCCTGGTCAGCGAGTAAATTCCTTTTGAATTGTGTTTAATCTTAGGATCTGGTTAGTAAATTTGAATACGATTATGTCATCAGAGTAGGATTATAGTTTCTAAAAAGAAATCTTGATGGTTCGTTTAATTATTTACCTTAGCAGAGGTAGACTAGGAATTTGTAGCAAAGACCTCTGGAAAAGGAACGAAAGCTTTTGAAAGCGACTAAGGTCTAAGAACGATTAGATAGGGCGTTGCAGGTTACAGTGGAAGGAGATGAAGCTCCCTCCGAGATCTGCGCAAGGGGTGCTTTTGTTTCTGTTACTAGGCGGAACGCACTTTTAATGGAGACTATTGTACGTTGGCCAGGTTCCTAGAACAAGTAGCTGAATTGCAGATAGCCAAAGGCGTTTCCAAACAACAATGATTGCAAGGATAAAGCTTTAATTTGGTTTCGGTCTGTGAGAAATTCTTTGTATTCATAGGACCAGCTGGTGGATAAAATAAGGATCGATTATCTTTCTCCAGATTATGATAATTTGTTTCGGGAAGAGATTAAGGCTCGAACGCAGGGAAAAGATGAAAAGGTTATTATCTGCATAGCCGACAACTTTTCTAATAAGTTGTCAAAGCCACCTGCAGAATCATTAAAAATGCAGATGATTCAAAGAAATCTTCTAGCTTGTTTTTTAGAGAAGTTATTGTTTCTGCATATTCCTCAGGTACAGAACCTGAAAACAACTTGTAGGTAAATCGAGCAGGAAAGGACACAAAAACCTAAGTTACGTCCATCTCCTTCTGTTTCGGAAGTATTAGAACCAGAATTGCTGTATAAACCATGTACGTCAAGCATGAAAGTGAAGCAGGTACTGTTGAAACTGTTAAAAGGGAGGTCACACGTGTTGTTTTAAATGTGGTATGAAGAACTGTTTCATACGTACGTGCCCTAGCTGCAACAACTTAAAGGAATCTGCACTAGGACTTTCTGGTCATGGACTACATCTGATTCTGCTCCTGATTGGACCTATTGGCTGAAGATGGTAAGGAAGTTTTGCAAGTTTCCAAATGTTTCTGCTCTCATGTCTATGGCTTGTTCCAGTAAACTACCTTTTATCAATATTCTGGTGTACGAGCATGAGATTAAGCCGTTGGTGGACTCTGGATCCGAGATGTCTAGTACTGGTGCCGCAGAAATACCATTGTTGGGATTATTAGGTGTCAAACTCAGTGGTGCATCTGACTGTCAAGTTACTGCCGCCGATGAAGCACATTAAAACGTTTTGGGAATGGTTCAGCTGTCGGTGACTCCTAAGATCGACGCAGAGGACGTCTCATTTTGGGTAATTCCTAGTATTAAGCTCATCGTTACTTTAGAGGTCCATTTCTGTAAAATCTGTTCTATTGCATTTGATTTTTCTAAGTCACACTGGATTCTTAGGTTTGGCGAAGCAGCGTCTACAAATGTTATTAGCAGCATGTCCTCGTTAACCACGGATCGGCGGATTAAATTAGAAGTTGTTAGCTTTCTACCAAGTTACAGCGTCTACGTAAAACCTGGTGCAACACTGTATTGACACGGAAGATAATTTGCCGAGAAAACAGAGAAGTTGATCAACGCGGAGTTGGATTGAATGTTAGAGCTGAGAGTAGTCCAAACTAGCACGTTTCCTTGGAGCAGCCCAATACTGTTAATCCGTAAACCAAATGGGAAGAATAGGTTATACTTTAACGGTAGGAAACTTAATTCGGTATCCAGGATTGGGTTTTTCTCACCATTAACAGACCTAGTAAATGTAAAAGCGGTTCGGACTATGCCACCTAAGAGGCGAGATTGAAGGTCGGGTTTTACTCTTAACTAGCCGTTTTAAGAGACTCAAATGCAGATATTGGTTAAGCTACGCCATGCAACAGGCCGCTGTGATAGGCCAGGTCAGTTTTCACGTCCATCAATCTTCTTAAGAGAGCCAACTACTAATATGAGTGGGTGTTTGCAATTTACTTACTTAAGAGGTCCTGTATCTTTTGTCCTGTGTCATGCGTCAAGTGTGCTTTGTCATGTGTCTTGTGTCCTGTTTCCTGTGCTCTGTCTCATGTGTCCTATGTCCTGTGACATATGTTCCGTTTCTTGCGTCTTGTTTTTTGCGTCCCGTGTCTTATGTAATGTGCCTTCTGTCATGCGTTCCGGGTCTTACATCCTGTGTTCTATATTCTGTAGCCTGAATCATGTGTCCTGTGTCTTGTGTTCTCTGTCCTGTGTCATGTGTTCTTGTGATGGCCAACATTAATTTTCTTAAAAAGCTAAAATGACAAATATTGTTGGGGTTTTGCCCCCCGTTAACCTTTTTAAAACAGCTAAATACAAACATGAACCGGACCATAAGCTACACGGCTATCGTCTAGTTCTCTTAACTTATAGGTGTCTACAATGTGTTGCAACGCCGCTGTTTAAGCTCACGAAATATCTCGAAATCAGAAAGACTAACTTAAGACTTCAATTAAGAAGCTGACCGCAAACATTTTGTGATTCTAGATTGTTTAATCTAAGATAACCACGTGCCTTTTAAAGTTTAGATGGCTACAATCAACGATCCTTTCTTTTCACGTCAATTTTGAAACTAAAAATTACTCAAAAACTCTTGCAGAAGGAAACAGTTTTCTAGGAATAGAAATCCCGATTGAAAAATCAAGCTTTCAATTTACAATTGGAATCCTGGGTAATGTTTAAAGAGGCTTGACAAGGCCAGATTGAAACCTGAACTTCTGAATTTTTTATGGCAATCAATACGAATCTCCAGTTGTGTATACGATGAATCCGTGTGTGATAGAACAGTGAACTTCCTTCAACCGCCTGCAGAAGGTCATTAACCACAACAGTGTCACACTTAAAGGGAATAAAAAAGTTTGATGTACAAGGATTGAGAACAGCATTTGTCTTTAGCAGAAGCTTCACCTAGACGAAATAGTTTTGCTTTTTAGCATCTCTCACTTTCAATTACTACATCAACTAAAACAAGAAGGAAGTTATATGAAGAGACTATTACTTTGTAACAGCTGTGTTTTAAGGCGTTTATAAGAATTATAAAAATCTTTAATTTGCACATGTTCTTATTTACTAAAGAAATTTACAAGCTCAATAATGATATTTTCATTGATTTTGTTTTCCTTGTCACTTTCGACCTATTCGCCCGTTGTTTGAGTTGCCTACACTCTAAGGTGCTTCTTTTGAAGGGCTTCCAGTTCTGATCAGATTCATTTGATGTCAGACTTTAGTTTAGTTTTTATTTTAGTCTCTATTTACTTTAGGGCTGAGTTTTAGAACTAAGGTAGACAAATCATCAAATTTGTTTCTTCTCAATTCTGTTTCATGCTCGTTTCTTCTTCACCTCGTTTTGGTATTTGTGTCCCTTCGAGGAACTTGAATTGATTCTGTTTTTGCTGTCAGTTGATAGCGAGTTAATTCTACGTAAGCGGGATAATTAAAGTTACCTAGATGTATACCCATCATTTGTTAAATCAAGTAGTGATTTATTGGAAATTTAAGAAGTTTTCATGTCGCATGGTTTGCCATAAATTATCTGGACCATCGCAGTAGCCCATGTTTATTTATCAATAGTCCAGGGCCCATTTCATTATTTCTGAGACAGTTGTTGCAGTTTCTATTAAAATTGCTGGTCAAATTAAATTACAAGCTGTATGTTGTACGTATACGTGCTGATTGAAAAGTACATTGCAGCTTATAAAAGCTGACATCTAATCAAGGTTTGTGAACGATTTTTGATTTTTACTACTTCTACCTGTTCTTGGAACTTGAACATATTTTGTTGTTCGGCCCTTCATTGTAACTTTAGATTCTATTTTTAACTGCTATGACAACCAGGGTAAAGAGCCTCTTGGAGGCCCGATCATCCTGTGTGAATCTGATATATATAGCCTTTACTCAGAATACTTGAGGTCGATTCTAGTGTAAGTGTAGTTAATCCTAAGTTAGAATTGTATTATAATATAGTGAGGTTAGATTGTTTTTTACAATTTGCTCAATAACTTTGATTAATAGTCATTTACCAGGGTGCTTGTAGTATAATAGGCTAGGCCAGTTAACTTTTAGTTTTGTAATTATTTATAATAGACGTAAGCACTTTTCACTTGCCATTCGTGAAACAACCAGGCATACTGAACGTTTATTACACTGCGCAATACTTTTATACGGGGTAATTGCAAATTTTTAAAAATGTAAAATAGCCGTACTTAGCAAAATTGAATATGGTTTTGTAGCTACTTTTATGCTTATATGTCCAGCGCTTTTAATAAAAGTTTCAATAAAATTTATTTGTCTGTTTGTCTGTGTTAATTATTCACTTAAAGTTCTGTATACGTCGTGTCTCCTATTGTCTATATTTACAGCTTGGTGCTAAATTTCTGTTCAGTTTACACTTTCATTTAATTATTATTGTTGTTTTTGTTTCTCCAAGCAATTCAATATACATAAAATTATGAATATTACACAATTGGCAAGTTTACTAAATTTAGTTTGCTTTTAAGTCAAGTTTCAGCTCACTTCCGGAGGCATCGCCTTCCTACCACTGTCCCAGCGGAGAGTACAACTAGGTATATCCTACTTTCCTAATTCTTCACGTTCCTTTAGAGTTCATAGGATTTACTACCCGGACAATTAAGCTAGTTTGGATCACGCTAACTGCTTCCCGCTTAGGATGGCGGTACGATCTCAATTTGTTCTTTTTCCTAGTTTAATTTAATTAAGAATCACCACCTAAATTCAGAATAATGTTATTTATCAAATAACATTCATCTAACAAGGTTTAGCACAAAGACTTTTTCAAAGGCTCTTTAACGCTAAACTTGCATCTTTTCAATTCATAAGAATCATAACCAAACTTCTCAGTTCAACGTCTGAGGTAAAAAGCAGAGGACGCAAAAATAACATTGATAAGTCAATCAGAGATTATTTTTAAAGCTTCCAGATGGAACAATCAAAATTGATGTTAGCATTAGTTATATCCAATCCATGCCTAGTTTAAAGTCCGTAATGTAAATTCTTATATGATAGTAGGTGCTGTGAGAGAAAGAACAAGCAGTAATAGTATTAACATAACCCTAACATTTGCAAGTCTAATTATAATCCTTATAAATTATTTAAATTCTACTATCAGAAAGTCAACAACCACTTGGATTATATTATCTACTTTGTCTGTAAAATAAAAATTCCTAGAAATCTCTATGTAGCAGATTTACACATCAGCTCACAAGTTATTCAAAAATTCTAATAAATAACCGCCCCATAATTAGATTCTATGATGAAATATGTACACTGGAAACTAACGAAGTATTTTAATAATACCTAACTATATTACAAATTGATTGTGATGGGAACTAGCATGTGCATAAATTAAATTACAAGCGTCCAATATGAAGATGCTATTTAAAATATAACCAAACATACCAGAACTAATACAACATGTGAAACACATTTAATAATTACTAAATAACCGATATTAATTACCTGCGTGGTTTAATTAGAACTCAGGTAGTGCAATCTGGTGTAACCGACTGAAATAATTTTGTGCGCTTTAAACTTACCACACAGGCAATTTAAATTCGAGTGTTTGTTGGCCAAAATTAGTCGTCGACATTTTCATATATGAAATTCATGTAAAGTAACGTAACTAAAATTGCGCAATGCGATTTACATGATGCAGAAAACGAAAGACTCCTCTTGAATACGAAATTTTATTTTTAAAGCGATTGTTGTGTAAGAGCTTAAAAGCACGTGTTATTTACGCGAAAAAGAAAAAGAAAGTAAGAAAGGTTGCTCGGGACATAAAATTCATTAAAAATATTGTTTATATAAAAAGAATTTGGAAAGTGTATTTGAGAGATTCTTGTATAATAATTTTTCTACGCTTTTACTGGAAATTCTGTCGTAAAACTCCCAACATTTTCGTTGGGGTTCAAGAAAACTCAATTTTGGTGCAGATCCTTTTCTTTACATATCATCTGCGTATTAGCCTAGGGTCTCGCTGTCTCAATCCGCTTCAATTTAAATTTTGTGTTACCTGTCACAGCCATTCCCGGCGTTCCACCGCATTATAAATGCCGCTCACACAAATCGTACGGCTTCCTTATAAAACAAATAGATGCATTTCAAATTCGACGTTAAACCAAAATGCAGGCGGAAAGTCCTCCACACCAAGAAGGCGAATGTTAAAATTAATTATATTCACGTATCCTTTGTTAACATAATTACAGTCTGCCGTATAATATGATGATGCACTGAGGTTTTCTTTGTAGATTACAATCAAGATTCCCTCTTAGGTTTCACTGTGAATCCTTGTTAATCATTTAATCAAGTATAATTGAGCTAGATGACTCATACAAGGAGCATGTGATGACTGATGAGTAATTTATATGCCATCTCACCCTTCTCGAATTAATTGCGACTGATAGGATTTCCTATATTGAACGATTAAATATAGGGAGGGTTTAAAATGATTACATTAAGGGTAATGTTTTAGGGAAAAAATATTCATTATGATTCATGAATAGGTGAGTTGTACGTTCAAAATTGATTTATCAATGAAAATTAATTATTTGTATGGAATTAAACTAGCCGGAAAAATTTCTATTTTTATAATTTAAGAAAACTGATGTACAAAAAAAATTGTAAGGTAAATTGGGCGTTCTAGCATTTAACATTTGACAAGGGGAAGCGTTGGTAAAACTGTAAAAGTCGATTTAGTAGAATCTTTGCTAGATTAACAGTTATTGTGTAATTGACTTCTCAGTTAGCTATCGAAGATAGAAGTACTGCAAGATATGAAAGTCAACACATCGAATTTCAGATAAAAAGAAAATGTAGACAAAATGGAATAAAACTACCAGATTAATATCGGATTTCTAATGAATGATGTACTTATAACCGTAATAGTATTACATTCATTGTAAGACTTGCAAGCTGAAGTATGGAAATACAAATACTCACGTTTTATGATTTTTTGAGATTTAACCTTCAGTACGTTCATATCTCAAAATATGATTTGCAATTTAACCATCAGATTGTAAGCCACCCTATGATGAGCAACCAATGAAAAACTTTGTCTTTCAGTCCTTGCTAAAAGATGGGGTTGTGGTGCTCTTCAGAAAAATCGTGGTTTTCGAGTAAAACTATTGTTTAGATTATTTTATTGTCTTTGGCATATCTTTGTAGCCTCTTCTGGAAATTATACATGTTCCCAAATTTGAAACAAAACATTTTTTCTTGATATTGATTATTATAAGGATTTTGACTGTCTAAGATGCTCAAGCAATTCAAAATCTTGTATATAAAGTCTTAAAAGTCCAGTGGCAAACATCGTCTGCTTCAGAACACAACAAAACTTCGACAACCATTTCAGATGAGTTTTGGTACTAATTGTGATTGCTAGACCTTTAACAATGTTTTCTTTCTATTACGCATGCCTCAGAGATAAACTTGTGTTCAGAGATAAACTCTCTAGATTTAAAGATTACACTCCTGAAATTCATAAATTCGTGTGTTACAGAGAACCACATCTACACTCTCTTTTGGAAAGCACCATATTCGTGCTTAACAAGGTGCTATTTAGGTTCTGTGTTATTTTGTTTAGCAATTCAACGCCTCGTCAGTTCGCTGACTTTTGAATTAAACATTTGGTATTTAGACAACGACGTCATAGCAGATAATCCACTTGGTGTTTTACAAGGTTTCCAAAAATTAAAGACATTGGTCTCAGTCTTAATACTAATAAATACAAGATTTTAGTTCTTTTAGATGATTCCTACTATGTGGTTTTTTAAATAGGACAAAGAGATGAAAGAGAAAACATGTTTGTGATGAATACTTGTTTTCAAAAAAGAGAAAACCCTCGCCTCTTCGAAAAAGTACACATCACATGGTTGGCAGTATGGCTTACAGTGTGAAGGAATAATTTCCACCGTTGACCTGCAATTGCCTTTGTGATCAGTACTGTTAAAGTATGTTCTGTCCGTCTGTTCTTCCCGTAAATCTAAAATAAGCAGAAACTCTTCTAGGTTGCAATGGAGTTTGATGATCTGCTCGACAGATTCATCAAAATGGGCTCTCATCAATTTTCCCGATCTTGAGGCGTTAACATATACATTGCCATAAATTTCTGACGTCTTCTTGATCTCCTCCAAGACAAGAGGACCAAACGTTCACTTTGGCTCCGGCATACACAAAAATACTTGTGGTAAAAGTTTTCCTGAAGCAATTACAGCATACGTCTGTAGTTTTCAATTGCATTGCTGCTTGAGAAGTCTATTCGGTCAACATTCTTGTTTTTACTAACTTCTCTTTTCTAGCTTTTTGGAAACGGTCAAAGGTCTATCTAAAAATAATTTAGTAATTTAGTATTTTAATAGGTTTTAATAATTTTAATGTACTAGTGTTCACTAGATGCGAGTGGAAGCGTAAAGAAACAGCGAGAAGGTTCTAGACTAATCTCGTACGCTCCCCCTAGGTATATATAAAGCCACAGTGGCGGTAGTAGTCAGTTCCTATCAAGAAGTCAACGTGTAAGTTAGCAAATAAA
This sequence comes from Ignelater luminosus, assembly GCA_011009095.1. Taxonomy (NCBI): domain Eukaryota; kingdom Metazoa; phylum Arthropoda; class Insecta; order Coleoptera; family Elateridae; genus Ignelater; species Ignelater luminosus. Next base: position 67,444 of record VTPC01008745.1, on the reverse strand, counting down.
AAAAGTAATCAAATGAATTTTATTACTAAACCCAGACACGTAAATATTGATGATACCGACGCGAATACGTGATTACGGGAATACGGGATTAAGTAATAGTGTGAAGCATCCTAAGTTGTTAACAGGCGTGGAGTAATGCCCAAGGAGACAACAATTCCTGTTCAAATAAACCGCAGGCCGCATGAAATGATCTTGTGCTTCCAAGTCACAACCTTATCGACAGGATAAGGATAAAAATTCCTCCGTTTTGGTGCGAAAAACCAAAGATATGGTTTATTCAAGTAGATGCCCAATTCACAATAAACAGAATTACTACAGAAGAGACCAAATGTAATTATCTAGTGTCTCAATTGGAGCCTAGATACGTTGAAAATATTTGGGACATAATTCCATCTACCAGAGAAGATAAATGTTCTTCTGCTAAGGAAAGACTCTTGAAGGTTTTTAAAGAGAGTAAAGATAAAAGAATCAAGCGACTCGTAACTAGTTTAGACCTTGGGAACGAAAAGTCTTTACGTCGATAAAAACCTTGGCTGGCAAAGACATAACAAAGAAAATCCTCAAAACTCTTTGAGTTAATAAAGTGTCCGAAAATATCAGAAATATTCTTTTCATCAGCAATGATAATTTGGATAAACTATCCGAAATGGCTCATAAGATAGCTGAAATGGATCGCCACTCAGAAACATATACAATATCAGCCCAGAATAACACACAAGATGAAAATATATCTTCGGAAATAGCCGAGCTAAGAAAACTAATCGCATTTTTGCAATTTAAGAGAAGATCCTACGACAGGAATAGCAACGCCACACGAAGCCGTAGTAACCAAAGTTGTAGTAGGAAAAGATATAATCCAAATGGCAAGCTTTCTTACTTTAATTTTCATTTCGGTCACAAGTGCAAACCTGAAAAGTGTCGATCACCACGTACATGGGTGTCGAAAAACTTGGATCAGCAGCCAAAATAGTGGCAGCTTCAGCTGCTGACGAAAGTCGTAGATGTCGCCTATTTGTCGTCGACCGAAAAACCGGACTGCGTTTTCTAGTGAATACTGGGGCAGAAGTGTGAATAATACCCTCCCAACGGAAGTCAATTCCAAATAAAACTTATAAATCCTATGCTGGGAGAAACGCTTAAATCCTCACGTTTGGAAGCAGAATCTTAAGCCTCGACCTAGGACTGCGTAGACAATTCCAGTGGCTATTTATCGTCGTCAAAGTAACAAGAGGTATTTTAGGAGCTGATTGCCTAAATACATTCAACCTATTAGTTAATATTAAATCAAGGAAGACTGCTGGGTGGTACGACAAAGCTGCGCGTCACGGGCGAACTCAACGCCATCACAAGTAAGGGTTCCAAATTTCATGGTTTACTTGCACTGTATCCAAACACTACGATACCTAGGCTGACGCCTTTTAATATCAAACACAAAACAATGCATGTTACTGAAACAAGGGGTGGTCCAGTTTACAACAGACCAAGACAGCTGGATCCAGCCAAACTCAAGATTGCAAAACAAGAATTCTAATTTATGCTAGACAATGGTATTATGCGCCTATCCAAATCTTCGTGGGTGAGTCCACTACATATGGTGAATAAAAAAAAACGGAATAGCAAGACCATGTGGTGATTACAGGCGTTTGAATGATTTCACCGTACCAGATCGATACCCGATTCCTAGGATTGAAGACTTTCATCACATACTTAAAGGCAAAACAATCTTTTCTAAAATTGATCTGTTTAAAGAATATTATAAGATAAAAATGTCATGAGTTTTGGCTTGCTTAATGCCCCGTCAACGTTCCAACGATTTGTGAACAAAATATTGTATGAACTGGACTTTCCATTTCCTTACTTGGATGATATTGCAATCTGGTAAATTTCTTTGGTGCGACATATCCACAACTAACATTCGCCCATTTATACCAGCAAATTATCGAATGAGTATTTTTCATCAAGTCCATGGCCTTGCTCATCCTCGCATAAAAGCAACGGTCAGCAGATAGCTGCTCGGTATATTTGGCCTGATATGAAAAACGATATCAGAAAATGGACACGAGCTTACATTGTCTGTCAGAAAAATAAAATAAATAGACATACCGAGTCTAAAATTAGCAGGTACTCCAAATCAGATAAAAGATTTGATATTATACATATTAATGTAGTTGGATCATTACCTACTTTGGGGGAATACTCCTACTGTATCACAATCATCTACCGTTACACCTGCTGAATGGAGGTGATGCCAGTAAAAAACATCTCAGCTGAAAGCCTGCCTAGAACGCTTTACGAACGTTAGATCACAAGATTCAGTGTGCCTTCTCTATTTATTACGTACCAAGGCAGATAATTCGAGTCTGAATTATTTCGTAGCCTAGCAGGGGTTTGTGGTGTGAACATACAGCATACGACTGCTTATCACCCGCAATCAAACGGTAAAATAGAACGCCTACATACGACTATAAAAGCCGCAATTAGGTATCATAATTCCAATAACTGGACAATGTCATTGCCAACAATATTACTAGGATTAAGATCTGCAGTGTGTGAAGATGCAAGCCACTCTATCGCGCAAATGGTATACGGTAAATCCATACGATTGCCTGGAGAGTTTTTCCAGGAATCAAAAATACCAACAGACACGGACTCGTTTGTGGCCAATCTAATTCAGCAAATTACGACCACTAAATACTCGACACAAATCAGCTCGCGAAATTTACATCCACAACGATTTTACAACATCCTCGCATGTGCTTGTTCGCGTACATCGAACAAAAAAGGTACTTAACCCGCTCTATGAGAACCCGTTTGAAGTCAAACAACGTGACCAAAATATTTCACACTGCGGATTAAAGGTAAAGATGTTGCCGTGTTAATTGACAGACTGAAACCAGCTTACTTATTATCAGATCAGGTGGTGAATGCAGTTAACCCCGAAGAATCCATTTCTACAAAGCCTAAAGTGCCATTGCCTCATACCCCCCAGCATGAGGATAACGTAGGACGCTCCAGAAGTGGACGACCCATACGACTTCCAGTACGTTTTGCAACGCAATGTTATTAGTGTTGCGAAAAGTATTACTTCTGAATAAATTATAATGTACATTGAATTGTTTGCTTTTATATTTTGTTCAGTTCTTTGATATCCTGTATCAAGTATATTTGTATCGTAGCTGCGTCACTGAGAAGGGAGTGATGTAGGTACCAGGTAGCTAATAATTAAAACTAATAATATTATTAAATATATTTTTGATGTAAAAATAATAATTTAGTGGCTTAATAGGTTTTGATAATTCTAATGTACTAGTGTTCATTAGATGCAAGTAAAATCGTAAAGAAACAGCGAGAAGGTTCTAGACTAATCTCGTACGCTCCCCATACGTATAGTATATATAGGATATAAAGCCACAGTGGCGCTGGTAGTCAGTTTTGATCAAAGAGTCAATGTAATCAAGTGAGTTTTTTTATTAAATCCAGACACCGAAATTCAGCAAATGAAAAGGTCGTTCTAGGTTATTATATTTCAAATGATTTGAAATTTTTCCAGAATTAAACTTGTATCAATCATATTACTTTCTTAAATTTCCAATAGAAGCCACAATGATCGTAGTTTTCCATGCCCTATTATTACCAGCAGAGTTTAATATAGTAGGCCATGTTTTTTCTACAATAGTTTCCTAAACTTTAATCTGCCGATAAGAGAACTTGTTGACGTCACTTACAGCTATGAGTTTCTACAATTGTTATTAAATATCTGGAGATTCTGAAAAGAACGCTGAGAATTCAGAGGAAAACATTAGAAAACTACTCAAAATATTTAATCAGCATGTTATTAATCCGAGATTACGAATTACGTCATACCATAAATATGATACTTGTAAAATATATGTAAATACAAGATGAAACAAATAAATTAAAAATCAATGAGTAATTAGGCAGATTGAATGCCTTATTGTTTCTAAAATAATGAGATATAGGGCTCAGTAAAGGTCTTCAACCATTACAGAGCAATTTACTTGCTGGCACTGTTAACGTTACAAAGGTGTTCACCTAGGACTGTGGATGGACAGAATAGAAACAAATTTTACAACCGGCTGTCTAATTGATTACGTTATAATCACTTTTAGTAAAGTCATCTTTCTTTATTGGATTTGGACTAAAAGAAATAAAAACAAAAACAAAGTCAATTTTCAAATATAATATTAATTTAGAACACCCATCTTAATCAAATGGGTAATGAATAAAACACAAAAAAGGGAATTCAGTTATCAAGGTTTGTGTCGTTTCAGTTCATCTATCATTTATTTGTGCTTTTATTATTTCCGCTCTTAAACCTTTTTTTCTGTACCTTTTCCCCCTTTTTTCTTGCACATTAAATTTTAGATCTCCTCGTCTGATAGCGATATTATGTTTCTATTTAGTGGCGGACAATTAAATCCTGATAGTTAGAGATCGCACTGTCGAATCAACTTTGAGACTTAATCTTGGATCAGATTGATTCCAGCTCGTCAGCGTCGGATATAGATCGGAGTTACTTATTGAGTAGTTCTTAGTGACATGAACTTAATTATCTTTCAAGATTAAAGTGTGAGACGTTGAAGCTAGACATTGGTTTATTGCAATCGATTACTAGTTTTTGTGTGGATTCTCGGTTCGTTGATTTTAGATCTGTTTAAGATGTAACGTGGTGGAAAATTAATTTCGTTATTAAAATATAACCTTCAAAATTTTATTTCCTTTCGGTTCAGATTTTAAAGACAAAAAGGAATTGGGTTATATTTTCAAAAGGGTGGTGGGGTTAATCGTTGAGCTTCACTGATACGCAGCTGAAACTTGATACCGGATTCAGCCCTCTGATTACGATGGCCGTCGACGTCTGAGCACGTCTTCAGTAAGAGGCTATCGACGTGGAGCGTGTCCGACAAAACAACCCTAACTGCTTGCCTCTCTGTTGGAACACTTTTCAAATTCGATTTTCTTGTTTAAGTTGACAGTAATTCGAGAAATGTCATTTTCTCCTTAGACGTAAAGGTTCGCAGTGGAAATTTTTTTCTGTGCTTAATTTTAATTTTATCAGTTGATTGAATTGGAATTTTGTTTGGTTGACGTCTTTAGCAATAAAATTCAGGGGATAATTTTATTTTAACTTCCGGCTTTTACATCTATTTTTATTCTATAAAAAGATAATTTGAGAAATATGGTAATGGCAGGATTAATTTAATAGAGTTTAGTTTTAGAGAGTTTATTTATTGGTTTGATTAAAGAGAATTATGCTGCTTTCAGCAAATTGTATTAACGGTAATTATTATTTCTCACATTCAAATATCCAGGAACACAATTTTGTTTATTATTCCAAAGTCGTATTTGTATTACAGCACATTCCGTTCCCAATAATCGTTATATGTGCCACCTGTGCCAAAATATACACCTACATGCCGTCATCGAGTTTGTTGTTGTTTCGGATGAAACTTTAGGTAAAACCATTATTTTTAATTTACCCATGGGAACTGACCAAAAAAAAACACATACACACACCAACGTGAAAAGGAAAACTTGTGTATTTTTTTCAATTTCATTTGGCGCTTTTATATTTTTCCGTGTCGCACAAAACAGTCTTAAAAATTAATGGTAATGTCTTCTTGTACTTTTGTATTTCTATGTAGTTATTCCACGCCTTATCATAACAAAAATATTTTCTTTTAAAAATTTTTGCCTCTAACATAATAATAAAATTTTATTATAGCTCTTTCTTTTTTTTAACTTAAGTAGTTTTAAGGCCTCTAAGGAAATCGAAACTAAATCCCATGTAGTAGTTTAACATGAAACACTTCTGCCTACGTTATCCTGAGTTTCTAGTTTCTAGTTTGTATATTAATATTTATATAAAAAACTTTTCAATTTTGAAACTTGATAGTGTGCAGAAGATGTTCATGTCAGTTCACTAGGTACATATAACTTCTACCTAATAGTAGTGGCTTTAATAACCTCAGGATTCTGTTTTCAGTTTTTTGTATTGAGATTCTCCATTCTACATTCAATTATGTGAAGAAACACGTAATGTTTGAATCTTCTCGTTGACGAGGTGAAGTAATATACTTTTCTCCCTTCTCTAATTATTGACTGTACCAAACTAATAGAAGCCTTTATTCACCCATTCATTTAATTCTGGCTTGCAATCAATATCATTAAAATTCACTCAATAATAAAAATAAATGCTTATAAGTACACATCTGTTACAAAGAAAAGCATTAACTAAAAGGAGGAGACATTTTTTTGGGTGTTTTTCTCAATTTACTAGCTAGAGGGGTTTACCATGTCAAGTATTAATATATCGTTATATCAAAGTTAATGTTGTTGTTATCTTGTGGAGAAAACCTATTTGAGAATTTCCATTAGTTATTAACACTTTTGCTGCCCACAATGCGCTTCGCGCATTTTCGGTTGTTTCCGTACAGTGCCCACAACAACCTATCAAACCTGATTCCCAGGCCTGCAATAAAACCCTACAACGTTATCTTATGCCTATGCGGATCTGAATGGTGGGATGGGATGGGTTCACAGATAAATTTAAAATTTAAAATACAAACCCAATAAAAGTCCTCAGGGATTTCCTGAAAGTATTGCAATCGATAAGGGTGCCAGAAGCCATGTCAAACTCGAAATGTTAGCTGATGTGACTTCTCACCAGGAGCACTCTGTATATAATCTACTTCAATAGAACGTACTAATAGCAGTGAACACTCTTTAACTTGCCAGAGAAACCACTTTTTAATAAGCTCTCAAAACAAACTTTTTAAACAAGAATTTGCGGTAAAGTATATTTTAACGACACCCGATAAAACTCGAGGATGGGCCCGCTCTCTTTAACTGACCGAGTCTATCTTGCCGAGCGCTGCCGATTTTGCGTCAAACAGCTTGAGGCGTAAGTCAAACAAAGAAAGACAGAACAATCTAAGACTATTTTAACTCATCGCAACTTGCAAACGTGCCAAACGACAAAATAAAATACAGATTCAAACAGGAGCTATATGAGGCCACAATGCACCCCTATGTGCGATGGAGACTTTCATGTAAATTAATTTATGTTAAAACGGGATTGGCCTGGAACGGCGTAATTCTAAAAATCACACGTGTTTTATTGTACAAATATCACTAAATATATCCACAAAATAATAAATTGACACGAAATTTTAAAATGATATTACAATTCTTGTAAAAGTTAAATAACAAAGAAGAGGTTCGGACGCGAGCCTGATCACGTTGGTTTTTAGTTTCGTGTTACTGTTTACCTTAACTGCCATTTTGTTGAAAAGTTGGTTAGATTGTGCTCAAAAAGGTTAGAATAAAGCAATCATTTCTGTAAAATGTTAGATTTTCATTATGTGTTTATAAACACCATGTAAGACGAATTGAAAAATATTTCCAACAAAAGGTTTTATTGTACAAAGATCACTAAATATATTCACAAAATAATAAATTGACACGAAATTTTAAAATGACATTACAATTCTTGTAACGGTTAAATAACAAAGAAGAGGTTCGGACGCGAGCCTGATCACGATGGTTTTTAGTTTCGTGTTACTGTTTACCTTAACTGCCGTTTTGTTGAAAAGTTGGTTAAATTGTGCTCAAAAAGGTTAGAATAAAGCAATCATTTCTGTAAAATGTTAGATTTTCATTATGTGTTTATGATCGCTCTCCGATGCATTCGCTAAGAGCTTTGATGGGCACAGAGTAAATGAATAATTATATTAAAGTTTCTGTTATTTTCCACTATTTGATAGCCTGTAATGGACGAACAGCAGCCTGAATCATTTGTACAGAAGAATTTGCTGCAAAAAGAGCTAAATATGACACAATAAGCATAAAAGCTTGACAGGACGATCAGGACAATCACTTTTAATCCCAGATTATACAGACTCGAATGATTCTGAAGAAGAGTCTTCAGAACTATACCCTGATCAGCTACCACTACCATCACCATCATATGATGCTCCACAAAAAACAAATATCCTTGTCATAAAGAGTGCTGGACTACCTGTAAATGTAACAGGTTCAGAACCAATACACTATTTCAATTTGTTTCCAAATAAAGAATTATTTTATGATCTTCTTTGTAAAAGAACACATGCACATGCAATTCAATTACTTTGTCGGAGCTCTGGAGATCAGTCACGGATTAGTCGTTGGAAGGATATTACTGCTAACGGAATCAAGACCTTCCTTGACTTCATATTTTACATGGGAACCATTAGCACAACCGGATGTTGATTTTGACGGCGTTACGTTTTGAAGATTTAGAAAATCAGGAAGCACGCACTTAAATTGGGAAAGTACAACCATCAAGTGGTTTTTTTAATACTAGGATGAAAAAGATATATTATCCTAATAAAGAGTAATCAAATTGATGAATCTATGGTTCTATGGCGTGGTCGATTGAAGTTTTGATAGTACATCAAAGGAAAAAGACACAACTTTGGGAGTAAACTGTATATTTTATGCAAGCCAAGTTGATTATAAACTTAGCATTGGCTGATCCTTAACTGGGTCGTTCAAACATACAGAGAAAGTTGTTTTGTCCCTACTGTGAAAGAAACTTGTCGTTGGTCATGAATTCGAACTAGTGGTAATTACCGAATTGCCTGGACCACTACCATCACAACCAGTGTCCAAACAGAAAGCTTATCGTCTGCCAGAATATTGCCCTAAAAGGGAAAATGGAAAAACAAAAAGAAGACAATAGCAAGTTTGCTGGAACAATAAGAAAATACGAAAAGATTTTGTTAACTATTGCCCCCAATGTCCAAGCGGTCTTGGACTCTGCTTGACTCCATGTTTTAAGCCTTTTCATGCAAACCAATAGTGTTTTAGAAACAAATTTGGGGTGAGGATGGTTTGCGGGGAGAGTGAAAGTTTCCCAAATGACTAGAATAGGTTATTAAATGCCCCCATCCAAAACAAAATCGACGGGTAAAGGATTTATCTCAATATTAGTGTTATTTTGATCATGTTTATTAGTGTTATTAAAGGAAATTAATATTTTTGCATTTTTATTAAAATTAAGTTTATTTATCGGATTTCTTTTCGTATCTATCTGTTTTTGTTGTGCCTCTTGATATAGAATTCCCATGTAATCTTTATGATTTTGTAAATAACTAGTTTTTAATTCTATTTCAGGGTTTCGTTCAAATATTGCAGAATTTGAGAAATCTCTAAATATTAAATCTCGTGGTTTTAAACCGGTCGAGGAGTGAATAGTATCGTTCTATGCTAACACAATGATAGAATATGTATTTATGAATTTAAAATGTTTATCTTTTTCTTTCAGAACCCTCGCGTGTTCAGTTATAGTTCTGTAAACTCTTTCTATCATTGCATTTCCAATGGAAGATGGTCCTGTAGTGAAACGGTATTAGATCACATAATTGTTGTCAAGGTTTTTAGATCTAGTGGCATTGAACTGATTATCGGAAACGATCTTTTGAAGAATAGTATACTGAGATATAAATTCTGTTAATTTTTGTACAATATGACTTTGATTTAAACTAAGAAGATGATATAGTGTTAAGAATTTTAAAAATTTGTCGATGATAGTCAAATACATTTTTGGTTCAATGAAGAATATATCGTGTAAGTTTTCAAAAGGTTTCGAAGGTGTTTCTGTTAAGCTTAAGGGTGAATCAAATGAATTTATATCATGTTTAACTTTTTCACAATTATTTATAAACTTATTAATTTTTTTATGCTTTTTGGAAAATAGTGTTTAGAAGATAAAGATGTGTGCGTAACAACAATATTCCTCTGTGATTTGTTTTTCCTTCATGATACTTTTTTGTTAAATTCATTTTGTTTATCTTCTTTTGATATATTTTCTAGTTGCTGTGTATTAAGTTATAACGCGGGAAAAACCCCCGTTATAATAAATTTGGTTATATAAACAAACTATTACATTTGGGCGCTCATTCGCCTGACTAACAGGTAAGTTCGGTGAAATAAAGCCAAACCCGCACTACTTTAAATTAGCTTCTTTTATTATAACAATAAGTTAACAATAGAAAGAAGAGATAAAGACTGGATGAAAGGAATTACTACACATAAACATCTAGGAATGCAAAGCATAACCACAACGAACTCCTGTTTTGTTACTTTTTTCAAATTTTGGCGGCCATTTTGACCATGTTCCCGAGGTGATATCAAAAAACTAAAAAGTATACGTTTCTCTTATTTCTTGATGTACGAGGGCTGTTTGACGGAAGCGTGACTTTCCGCTAGATGGCGCTGATATCGGTAAATCGAAAACATTAGCATATACGTCAGTCTTTTAGAGGCTTAACCTCCAAATTTCATGTCAATCTGTGAAATAGTATACATTCGGCAGTCATAGAAATCAATCAAGTTTGTGCTATTTTGTAAATATGGAAAAACGTGAATTTCGTGTTTTAATTAAACATTATTTTTTACGTGGAAAAACAGTGAAAGAAACTGAGGAGAAATTACGGAAATATTACGGTGAATCTGCTCCATCGCATGGAATGGTTTCCAAGTGGTTTAATTCATTTAAAACTGGCCGTATGAGCACTGACGATGGTGAACGCCCCGGGCCCTTACAAACGGTCACTACTAAGGAAATCGTTGACAAAATCCATAATATGGTAATGGCTGATCGACGTTTGAAAGTGCGCGAGATAGTTGATGCTGTTGGCATCTCAATCGAACGGGTGCATAATATTTTACACGAACATTTGTATATTAAAAAGGTATCGGCAAGATGGGTGCCGCGATTACTCACAGTGGACCAAATGAGAATTCGTGTTCAACCTTCAAATCAATGTTTGGTCATGTTACAACGTAATCCAGTTGAGTTTTTTCGCCGATATGTGACTGTTGACGAAACCCGGATCCACCACCATACCCCTGAGACAAAGGAACAGTGAAACAATGGATATCACCAGACGAACGTGCACCAAAGAAGACTAAAATTGGTCACTCGGCTAATAAGGTCATGGCGACTATTTTTTGGGATTCTAAAGGCATAATCCATATTGACTATTTGGAAAGGGGTAAAACAATAACTGGCCAATATTATGCTGATTTATTGACCCGTTTTGATGTTATCTTAAAGAAAAAACGCCCACATTTGGCACGTAAGAAAGTGCTCTTTCATTACGACAACGCCCCATCTCATTCATCTGCAATTGCAACCGCTAAATTGGTACAATTACGCTACGAACTGCTTCCCCATCCACCATACTCACCGGATCTGGCCCCAAGAGACTTTTTTTATTTCCGAATTTGAAAAAATCTCTCGCAGGAAAAAAATTCGCATCAAATGAAGAGGTTATTGCTGCAACGCAGGCCTATTTTGACGAGTTGCCAAAAGAACATTTCTCAGAAGGCTTAAAGAAATTGGAAAGTCGTTGGACTAAGTGTGTAGCACTTGAAGGGAACTATGTTGAAAAATAATAAAAAAAATCTAGGCTAAACCTGTTCTTTATTGAAATGTCACACTTCCGTCAAACAGCCCTCGTAGAATACGATTCTAAAGTAAAAAATTTTAAGTTTTCCAATTTTCGGCGGCCATTTTGACAATGTTCCCGAAGAGTTATCAAAAAAACGAAAATATCTCGTTGTCTTTAGTTTTTGATGTAGAATCCAAATCTGAAATCAAAATTACAAAATTTGACAAAAAATGCGGACAGACATACAGACAGACACAGACTTCGCAAAGTTAGTAACGACTTCGGAGTTCGTTGAAAATAAAAATTATACAAAATAAAACAATATTAGATAGAACAATAGCAACCGTAATGATAGTTCAAAAATGTATGCTACAGGTGTGAAACCGTTGGTGGTGATTAGCTAATCTAAACCGTACAAATGTTCAACAATGAACATATATAAGCGAGTTTTAAATGCAAATAAATCAAGAATTTAAATATTATCAATGATTTTTGAAATGTTTAAACTTAGGTTAATTATAAACTAGCGAATTTGAAGGGAAAGAAGAATTAAGTGAGAAAAGAAGGAAAAACTAAGAAAGAACTAAAAACTCAAAGAATAAAATTAAAGGAAGTAAAAATAATTAATAATTTCATCCTAGTAAAATGCGTAGCTGCTTCCATGGTCTGCAGAGTGCCTTACTGCGGGACAACGACGAGAAGACGGCTGACGTTAAAGATGAAATTACAGATGAATTTAAATTAAAAGTAAAGTTTATTAAAGATGGCGTTAAATTAAGTTAAAGTGAATTTAGAACTGATGTTACACTAAAGCTGACGTGCAATTAGAAGATGGTGCTAGATTAAAGCCCAGTAGGTAGGCTTTTATGTCCAGTTCGACGAGTTCGCAGGAACAGCGGTGGAAAGTTCCACATAAGCCTACTTGAGAAACGGCAGACTGAAATCCCGAAGATTAATTGAGAACACAAAAGAAGACTAAAAATGTAAGGTAACCCTCAATCCCATCCTCTCCTGTATAAATGTTTCTTTAAATAAATTTGGAATATTCAGATTGAATCATCAAATCATTTTCTTTGGTACACTCGGTATGTCAAGGTTTTGAGTCACCCGGTATATTCTTTATTAGTGAAATTTAATATAACTGGATCAAATTAATCAAATGCTTAGGTGACTTCGATATTTTTGCTCAAACCAGTGCATACAATTACAATAATAAAACTCTTTCAAACTACAAATCTATTAGAAAAATAAACCAAAAAATAAAGAAATGTTACATAATATAAAACAAGCAAAAAAATACAAATAAAACAAAACAAATAAACTGTTGATTATACAAAAACAAAATTTTTATAAAGTAAACGTCAATAATCGTGCTAAAACTTACTGCACAAAATTCTGACCAGTGACGCTCGAGGGGATTCCCCGAAACGCCAAATGCGTAGGCACCCGCTCAACGCCGTTCAAACAGCCTGCGACTGCACTTTACGAAAAGAAAATATCTAATTTCATTTAATAAAATCGACAATGAATTAATTCATGCAAACAAATTAAAACCAGGCCAAATAATTATGATAAAAAAATTAAAACTGATTTACATTACAAATTTACGCTGAACATTACTGGGTTATAAATTATTTATTCGAAAAAATAAATAATGATGCAAACACAACACCACAATGATTATTCTAGAAACCGTTGTTATAAATGTTTACAAAAATGCCAAGGAGAAACTTTCTTGTTTTTCCACTGAACAAGTTTTGAATGCAGTTGTTTCTTTAACCAAACGGGTATAAACGCTACGATATTAATGAGTGTACACTAACCTTGAGTAGCTGTACGATCCAAATCCTTACCCACACGGGTAACTACGTATCTGTTTACTTGAAGCTTCGTAAACTGACCGCATCCACACAGCAAGGAGGGACAAGATGACGACGAATTCCACTGGGTTCCGCTCAACAGCGAAAAGAAAAGAAAGGGGAAGCCTTACTTCCGAAGAATAAGCTCCAGCACTACGCTGATATACCTTAAGGATACTTTACTAAACGATAATTCATCGGCCACAACAGCTAAATTTTTATGGAAGACGTCTCACAAAACTTCCCCCCACCAGCGTTGGACTCTGCTCTAAGAAGCTCCAAAATACACTGCTCTATTTCGCGTCGGCCGCACCCTAATCTCAACGCGCAGAAGCGACTTATCCTGTAACTAGATTACGCAGATTGCTACCCCGCGAAAACAGCTACTCTCTACAACCCTATTCCTCAATAGAGGTCGCTACGCATCTCGATTTGAATTAATTATTGCGGATTAATGTTACGAAAATTAAAAACCTTAACACAGTATCTTGTGAATATTGGGTCTGAATTGATTCGTTGTCATTATACTTATTTTGAACTGAATTAGCTTTAATTGATTCTGTTGTATTAAGTTCTTCTGATTTGATATTAGGATTTTCTATTCGAGATAAAGTGTCAGCATTATTATTATTTTTACCTTTTGTATGAATTATTTTATGATCATATTCTTCCAATTTAAGTCTCCAACGGACTAATTTAGAATAAAACAGTCGTATATTTTAAAGCATGCATTTACTGTAATCAAAAGCTGACATGTAATTTGGAAAAGTAAGAAATTTTATTATTACCTTATCTGTTTTATCGCTATGAAACGTGTACATGCTATCTAATATCACCAGTTTAATTTAAATTTATTTACTTTTTCAGGAACGGTAAAACCGATTTAAATTTGGTTTGCAGTGGCATATTCTACGTCAAAATACTTTTCATTTAAAGAATCACAAAGTGTATAATGCCATTTAATAATATGTCGTGGTGGTAGGTGGGGGTGAGGGAGAAAGTGTCATCAGGAACTGGATTCTAAATTCGAGATTCCCCCTTAAGAAATACATATACCATTTTTTCACACTTTTAAAATGAACACAGTGTGTATTAACTTCGTAGAACTTTTTGTTCGTTAAAAAATTTGTTTCCGTGTTGCAATTATCCCATCCTCGTCGCCATAAGTGTTAAATAGAATATTGTCTCAAGTATTAATTAGACTATTGTCACATGTGGTAATAGACCAATTAACACCTCAAATGAGAATCCACACTCACCAACTTTCAGACAAAAAATCGTAATTGGTTTTATTTTAATAACGTAGATTTAAATTTATTATGTTACTGAGTAAATCTTGAAAGTGCTCCCAATTTGTTTGTTTCGAACATACTTTTGGTATCATGGTGTCAAGAGAAACTGTGGTTTACATGGTGGTTCAAGGTAGGTCTATTCTCACCATAAATGTATGTAAACACCGAGAAACTTTTCAGATCAAACATCTTAAGCTTTTGTTTTTCTCGCTGCAAACGTACATGCAGTGAACGTCACTTACTTATTTATTCACTTTACAGACAAAGTCAAGGCAGACAAAATTACCTATTCATTATAAAACCTGTAACGATCACTTTTTTTGCGCTCGTTACGTAATAGTTTGGTTAACCTTTCTGTTTTGAATGTGTATCCTTGTTATTGGTTAATCTAGTTACTGTCGCCTCGTAAGTTTTCTTTTTGTCTAAAAGAAACTCTTGCGTCAAATACGGGCGGAGACAACGATCTATCCCTGGTGGGATAGCCGCTGAAGGGGGTAAACTTTGGTTGACGGTAAGCGTGGTGTTGTTAAGTATTTATTTGAAGCTTCAACAGTCCGGGGGTAAGCTCTTACTTCTTGTTGATTACTGAGTATGCTAATGCAAGTAACTACCCACCGTTAAACTTGGTATGCCGTAGGCACATTTAAATTCCAAGGGTTGTACCAATCCACAGCATAACCACCCCATTATTTCTTCAACAGCCTAGTCGGTACGTCATCTAATCATATTGACCTTCAAAAAATGGCTGCGGATGTTTAGAAGTGTTTGCCTCATTAACTATATACTTATATCTTAGGTTTATATCGGTTAATTTAAATCCCAGTTATGTCAAATTTTACAATTGCTTCTCTTATTTCAACCATCCCATTCCCAACTAACTAGCAGGCAGTTTTTAATTGCTGTATGCGTTTATTTTTTGTGGTGGCCTAAAATCTTAGCAGCTGTAAATGTTAACTGGAAACTACAATTATCAGTTGTGATGTCATCCTGAGACTATTTATAGAGATCTTAACTAATCTAGTTTAAGAATTCAACACGTACCTACAAACTTGGGAGTCTCAAGCCAAATGAAATATGTTACCACGCAGAAATGTCATATTATCCCATTTATGTAGTAATGCTCTTAGTTATTTGTTGGATATAACATGGAACTAGTACTTAATTCTTCTTATCTTTCTTCGACAATGAAGGTTGCTCGAGAGGGGTCTTTACTAACGTTGTACTAACGAAGACTTCTACAACTATCGGTACTGAAAAAGCTTCTCGAGAGCTTTCAAAGAATGACATTTTAGGTTACAGCACGACCAGCTTTATCGTAGATGCTTAGTCCATCTCAAATTTTTACAAAGCGGTTGGTGAGGCGTAATCCTTTCAAAACTAAAAAGAACATAGAAGAATCAAGCGTTTGTAAAGTATCAGAGAGACTGTAGATACGTAGTAAAGTCTTTTGATTTTGTTCGGTTATCTGAAAATATCGTTTTCGGCTTCTTTGTTATGTTTACAAAAAATCTGCTTATCTATCCCGTCATCTGTTTACTTCTCACTTTATCTCTACATGGCAGTTATATTTAGAGAGTTCTATTAGGGAAAGTAATAGTAACACATTGTTGTTTTCTTCCAAACACTGAATACAATCAAGAATCTTTCAATACATAAATCTATTTCAGTTGCAACACGTATTCATAATAACATAAAAACTAAAGCAAGACAAATGTCACGTGAAGAGACACTCCATGGATAAAACCTACAGCGCTGCAGTTCTAAAGTTAAATTACTTAAAGAAGAGAATAAAAAATGCGTACATGCGCATCGTAGGCGTATTATAAAACTTTTGTTTGAGGTTTCAAATGTCTTTAAAACGTATAGTTTTGAAACGATCTGTTGCTATTAATGTAAATAAACGAAAATAAGAAAAACAAACACCAACGAACAATCAACTTCAAGCACAGAATGAGAAATGACAACTACGAAATAAAACGACGCCTCTGCCTCGTCTCATAGTTTACTAACAACCGTCCCTTCTGCTTGAACTTCGATTTGATTCACTAGTAAAGAAATGTACATCGTGTTACTTCATATTATCTATTTGAAGTCCCTCTAGCTCTCCGTTGAAAAAGATCCAAGAATCAAACACCAACCTAAATATCCACACCACTTGAACAATTAAATAAGAGCTCGTCAACATCTTAGACCTTGACAAAAGCCAAATCCGCTCCAGGATTCAAGTTACGAGAACATACCATGACAGCACTTAGACCACATCAAGAAGCGCCAGCCATAAGTTATCATTTTTTACTTTAAGATGGAATAAACCAATTTGTTTTACTAGAAGCTCATCACAAAGCTGTACAATAATATGAAGAAAGATGTAGCCCAAGGAAGACAGAAGGATAATTCCAACGCGCTCTGAGAGAAGTAAGAAGAAACGGGCCAGCTTATCACGAAACCTGTAAACCAATACGAAAAAGACAAAAAGAAAACAAAAGTAGAATTAAGAAGAATTAGTATAACACAGAGCACTAACAAAAAAGTAAAAAGAGAGACTTATGCTAAAGAATTCAAGTTACAAGTCCGCCAAAAGAGCAATTAAATACAGAAGAACTCATAATATCACCTCGTAAAAAGAACAACCAGTCACAAGAATTCAAGTCGCTGTAACGAAGTCTGAGTAGCTTCGTTAGGCATTTATGCCTCTTTGCTGAGATTTGGATTTTACAACCAAAAAAAGTTATCAGCATGAAATAGATCTGGAAATCCAACTTCCAACTTTGATTTAATTTCTATTAGCCAGAACTACGGTCTTACAATCCTATTACGTCAAAACATACCTGAGCGGCTAAGAAATTCTTGTAGTAAGTTTAAACACTGATCAACCCTGCGTTTTGCATATACAGAGTTGTCTTTTACTTTGCGTAAACTATTAATTGATTGAAAATCAAATTTAAAGTTGTATTTTGCAAATAATTTCTTCGGGTTATTTCCTTCTAATAAATTAAACATACCGTGCTTTTCAGACAATTCCAAACATAATAGTTCTATTTGGATTTCTACTTCAAATAAATTAATATACTTCAGGGTTATCTAAATTCGTCTGGTAAGCTGTCCGATAGCAAAGCATGTTTCGACTTGTCATGAGACGAGATTTTAGAATGTTAATCTTCACAGGAGCGCTTGTTAGAAAATCAACAAGCTTGAAAGCACAAATGAAAGAGATTAATCGTGAGAATTCAAAAAGTAAAACTGGCGCTTTGGAAAAATAAAACAGAGAGAGAGAGAGAGAGAGAGAGAGAGAGAGATCGAGAGAGATCGAGAGAGACGAGAGGGCCAAGCTAGAATTTAGTTCACGGTAATTATAATTCTTTGTGGTTGTTGGCTAATATCAAATAAACTCCGCATCAATTTATTTTTGATCGTTTACTTTTTTCTTACTCGTTGAAATAAACTTATTTGAAATTCATTTGGTGCTTTTGCTAATATTAGATGAGTGTATATAGCTCAGAGTTATGTAAACTCAATATTAAAGCTCGTCATGAGAACAAGACACTCTAGAAAAACTTGTTAAATCAACAAATTTCAAGGTTTATTCGGATAGCAGAGAGTAAGACGAATACTTTGAAAGAATGAGGTAGACAAAAGAGTGAAGACTAAGCTACAATGTAGATTTCCTAAGGAAGAACTTGCTTGGATTTCAAGAAAGTGTTATATTCGTTATTGTTATAGCTCCTATAGGTTCTAAAATAGATTTAAGTGAATTAGTATCGTCTTTAGTTTATTACAACTGTTTTATGATATTTCATGCTTTATGAAGCTACAACTGTTCAAAAGTGAAGTTTTTAGTTAAAAGACTTTTCACCAAGTGTGCCAAAACACACACAAAGTATTCCTTTATTCATTTTTTATTTCTCAATGGGAATATTTCTGATTTATTTGTTTGTTATTTATGTAGCCTTGAATGTTTATTAACCGCAAAGATAGCGAACATAAAATAATCTTGTAAAACAAGTTGCATTATTGCAGATAAAGTAAGTTATGAAAAGACGGATTCTAAATTATTATTATTATAGTGATAATGGTGTCTATAAATAATACAGATAAATTAACAAAAGCTATTACTGTGGATTATATAATTTTCAGTGGTTTTACACGAAATGTTTGCTTCATTTTCGACATTAATTCACAAATCTTCACGAGTTTGTTTCCAAAACAGAAATTCATTGTTGAATTACAGAATAAAAGGTAAAACGTCAATAAAGAGAGTAAATACGCATAAATATTGAAAAACAAGCTTAATCGTGTTTATTGTGAATGCGAAAGTTCAGTCAAAAATGAAAAATTCATGTTTAATCTGTCTAATGTACTCTTGTAGTGTTTGTGTCATAACAATGACAGCTAAAAAATTTATTTTAATTATCAATTCCAATCTTCTCCTTTTACAATAAATCTTCTAAAATATATCGTGCCTTAACGTACGGTTAATTTTGATAAATATGGGCACATCTAAACGTTTCAGCAAATTTCACCTCACGTACCTAAATAAGCCAAAAATCCTTACGTGACAACACTTGTTAATTATGCAAACAAATTACGTTGTTTACAAATAATTAAATCTAGTTAACGTATGCGTATAATACATATTTACACTTGTCTCTCCTCTTACTCTCTGCAAGCACCCCAGTTTGCCTAAGGATTTGTAGTTTTCATCAACAGTAAAATCGTTAATGTCAATAAAACGTCAACAGAAAAAATGTCTAGTGAATATTAAAATTACTTTAAAAAATATTGCAATTTTTCTTAGTTAGTAAGAATGATTTAAAGATGAAAATACTCCCAAATACCTAATTAGTAAAATTGTTGTTATTTAATTTACTATAGACTTGTTACACTCTCCCTTTTATCATCTACAATTCCGCAGAATTTACAAATAATACTTAAATACACATTTCCTTTATTTATTTAAGTTTACCGTTTTCCTTCATAATATTTAATGATACCAACTAGTTTTCCAAACATCTGAGAGGCATAATAACGTGCACAACAAACAAAACTACCGTCTTATATTTCAACATAATAAACTAACTTGGTTGTAATGTTTATATGAGGTTGGTTACAAAGCAAACAATAATAAAAATTGAAAGAAACTCCCGAATGTATAGAGGAAAACCTTCACGCCGTTATTTTTGTTAACTTCGACAATCTGTAAATAACCGGAGGATAAGTAGGAATCAGAATCGAGTTTCAGTTTTCATTTGGGTCGAAACGGAAATCGAATAAATAAGAGATAGTGCAGAAATAAACTGTAGGTACTAGAGTAACGATTTGAATGTGAAACTTAAGTTTAATTTCAGAATGAATCTGCCTGAGTAAAATAACATTTAATAATTTAAAATAGTTGTTTAAGTTACTTTGAAAATCTAATTATCAATAAAATTGTGAGGAGTTTAACAATCGAATGTTTTATACTAAAGATAGTATTTTAATAAATTTTCACTTTATGGGAATAAGTATAACGGTTTACTTTAGTAAAAAACTGTCTGACAACGTAATTATTATTATGTTTTTATAAAAGGCAAAGGTTCTAAAGCGCGATTAACAGCATAATATTAAAATCATTATTTAGACTCTACAGTATACCTTAAAGAACATTTTGCTTTGCAGGCACTTCTTTAATTGGCAATTTTTGAAACAATCTAAAATGTACAATCTGAATTTAAGTTGAACTCTGACGTATGTTTAAAATGAACCAATAAATATGATTGCAGTATGCAACTTCCCAAAGACGTCTTTACCCTGTTTTTCTTTCACTTCATACATAGATTGATCAACATTTTTTAATTTGTCAACAGAAAAACAACATTTATTGAACGTTATCATTCAGAGCTTAGAAATTCAGTACTTATCCTAAAGTAAAATTATAAGACCAAACAAAATAATACCTAATACAAGATTGAACTTTTAAAACAAAATTGTGATATCATTTGAAATGTTGCTTTCACCCATAGAATCTTCAATCT
Organism: Ignelater luminosus; assembly: GCA_011009095.1. Lineage (NCBI taxonomy): Eukaryota > Metazoa > Arthropoda > Insecta > Coleoptera > Elateridae > Ignelater > Ignelater luminosus. Next base: position 46,820 of record VTPC01008745.1, on the reverse strand, counting down.
CTAAAATTGGCCCTGAAAATTGTTTTTTTTAGCTGAAGGTATTATATACAAAAAACTAAATTTGAACAACACTGCCATGATTTAAAACGAAAATGAACTCTATTACTTATTTTTGTGAAAGGCCAGTTAGTGAATCACTTGCTTGCAAATGTCACCTTTCAGTACACCTCCACTCGTCAACTAGGGTTGGTAGGTTAAATGTAGAAGAAAATCGGAATTTAGCCGAACCCGAAGTTTTCCAACCCCGGTAGGTATTTTTAACGGGCAACTTATCAAAGTCACACGGGACCCGCGGTCTTACATCCCTTCCGAAAAACAGCATCTTTCTTCAGATTCTTTTCGGGTAAAAAATCTAAGGACCTCGGCCAGAAATCGAACTGGCAACTATTGGGCTGATAATCACATGCATAACTATCAGAGCCAAAGAGGCTTCCCAAAATGCAATTTGTTTATATCACATATTAAATAATATCAATTCAGACAGGTCGTGATATAAGTGAAATTTGTGTTAATCACGGCTTTCTCGATCAGGCCAGTTGTCACTTTTACATGTCCCGTACATTTTCGACAATTTTACTTTTTGTCCAGTTCTAAATCTGCTAATTTGGCGCTAGATGCCTGGCTTTTAGAAAACGCGAATTTTTAGACGGTGTGCTGCAAATTGACACTCTGAAGTTTAGTTTTAAGGTTATTCAAGAATCATTTCACAACTCCACCGGAAATATCCGTATAGAGAAAGAAAAAAAAACAAAAAAATCTTATGGATTCTTACAGAACTTTGGGATTTCAGCAAATTGTATACTCTTAATGATGGTCTGTACATAGTTAGTTATCTGTATCCCAGTTTTGCTGTTAATAGTCTGGGTGTTTCTGCCTACATGTAGTAGAATCTTCTTCAATCCTTTTTGTTCTTCGCTTTATACCATGATGCGTCCCTTTTATTTAAAACGTATCCTATCTCCTAATCCAGTGTCTCTTTAGTTCTTCCTTTCTTGTTCTTTCTATCCAACCCATCTCCCATTATTTCCTTCACTAAATTACTTTGCTCAATGCATCTAAGGTGGCCAGTTGCCTTTCTTGAATCCTTTTTAGTACCGGTTCCACTTTGTAATGTCATTGTGAATTAATGCGTAATCATTCGACTTCTATCTTAATTTAATTCATAATTAGATATTTATTGAAACGTTTATTTTACTTTATAAAACTATATTTCTGCGTCGAGGCTTGATAATTCGTGTTTCGACAAGATTTTTTCTGTTGCTAAAGCCGACGAAATTTCGAGAAATTAATGCTCCTTTGAAGCGTTGCGAAAATTCAAGTACCGTTTACAACGCCGCATCGGCTTGTAAAATCTTCCTTTTCTAATGGCAGGTCCTATGTACATTACCCTCCGTTAATGTAAAAAATTTTTTTATGTTATGATTTGGAGAGCTCTTTTTCTCGGGGTCCTTATTTTTCTTCGTTTGGTTCTTATTTTTTTTTATTAAAACGCTATTTTCTTGACAATATTAATTTATTTATATTTTTCTGTCATTACATTTATCAAACAAAAAATTTTTTTTAGACTCTCTTTTTTATCATTTTCAAATATCACTACATTTTTAATATCATCACATTTACATTTTTAATATCATCACATTTCCCCTCCATATTAATATAAATTTTAAGCGTTTTATACTATAGCTTAAATTTTGATTAATATTTATTAACTAAAATATACTCAATTCTGAATTCCATTACAATTTGGTCTCTGTTTCTTTTATTTGTCTTATGTAATCTAATAGATATTGTTTTGTTTATGATATACATAATCATTTTTTTATGGTGTTTTATTTTATGTTTTTATTCTAACCTTAATTATTTGAATTGATGGTCTTGTACTTTGACATTTGTCGAACGTCATTTCGACATTACATTATTTCAACAGAATAACAATTTAAAATTTTATAAGTTTAGTTAGCATTATTAACATTTTATACAGGATTTTTTTTATTGTCTTTTTTAACTCAATATTCGATATTTTCATTTTATTTCACATTTCCTTCCTATTTCTCCCTTATTTTCCTCTATTTTCCAACTAGCTTTCATTCATGCTGCATTCATACAAATCATTTTCTACAACTTCTTAAGAAATTGCAAAAATTATTTTCTCTAATAGTAACGTTTTCTTCATATAACTTAACTCCCTGCCTCATTTATCTACTTCAATATCATATTTTATCTTTACTTATTCATATTAAGGATCATATTTTGACCTTTTCTTTTAATATTATCAATCATATCATTAATTATTTATTATTATTATCATTAATATTCTACTAACTTCATGTTCAAATCTTCATAATTATCATCATTTAAATAATACTTCATTAATAATTATTTAACTCATTATGATTATCTTTAACACATTCATTCAAGCATCATTCATACCTTCTTGTCAAACCTAATACGCAATGTTCCCTATTCTTCTTTGGTTATTTTTGTCAACATTGGCTTCTAATTTTTACTTTAACATTCTCTTGTAGCATTTATTCTAGTTCTGCGCCTCCATGTGGTAGAAGGTAGGCACCAGTTAGGTGGGCACCAGTTAGGTGGCTAACGCAAATAGAGACCGAATAGTTACCGGGATAAGCAACTTCTTTTTATTGGCAGACAACTTCGGGTGGAAGAACCAATAAGAACAAGAGCATTCTTTTGTCCAGGGGAAGAGAAATCATCCCTAAAGGCGGACAAAAAAAACTGTTCAACGACATAGGAATGCAGACGGCAACATGAAACCAGAGGATTAATGATCGAAACGCATATCTCTAGTAAAATCATCATGGCATCATGGTAGGTTTCAGAGTTAAATGTTCCGGAGTTAGTCCCCCAATCGGATAATGGGAGGGGGGTTTGAACAAGACTAGGAAGAAAGAAACGGTGATAAAAATAGATACATCGAATATTAGGAGCTTATATGAAACAGGGAAGGTTATTATTGTATCCAGAAATTCTCATTCATTCGTCACTAACTTTACCCCTACATCGGACCGGACTTACTCTTACAGTTATTGCAAACGACCACAACTTAACTTAATTTAGTGCAATTCTATGCCCCTACTGCAGACAAATCTGATGAAGAAAAATAGAGTTTTTCTATGAACAAATCGACCAGGTGATAAGATCGTTGAAACAAAAAATACCACGATAATTTTAGGAGAATTTAACTCAAGAATTGGAAAATGAAAATGTGGCAAATACAAGAGTAATTACGGACTAGGAAGAAAAGACGAAACGGGCGAGAGACTACTACAATTTTTTCAAGAGAATGACATGATATTATTGAACGCTTTAGTGAAAATCAAAAACTTTTCTACGGAGTCTTAAAAGGCTAAGAAAATTGCAAGAAAGTGCCTTTGAAGAACATTTTTAACAAAAATAAATATCTAGTGACGGATGATAAGACTGTTATGAATCGATAGAGAGAATATTTTATGGATTTGCTGGGAACAGGAGAGGATGCTCAATTAGTGGAAGAAAACCAAAATCGTACAACCGACCCCGTTATTAAAGAAGAAATGAAAGCTGCTCTGGAAAAGATGAAGCTTGACAAGGCAGCCGGGCATGATGGCATTGCACCAGAGATGCTGAGACGCATGGGAGACGATCTATTGTGCAAGTACTATTCCTGGAAGCATGGCAGAATACCTGCAGACTGAGAAGTGGCCATCATAGTCCCATTGTTCAAAAAGCGAGACAACAGTGAATTCAGCAACCATCGTGGAATATCGTTGTTAAGTATCTCAGGAAAGATCTATGCTAGGATACTTAGAACTCAACTAGAGCATCAGCTGCTAGAGTCACAAGGAGGTTACAGGCTTTACTTGATTTTCACTCTAAGGCAAATTTCGGAAAAGAAAAAAATTAAAAAGTCCTCATATGTTATATAGATTTGGTTAAAGCCTTTGGCAGCTGAGTTATGGGCTGTGCTGAGGAAACTGGCTGTAAACAGAGGACTAACAAGCAGACTACTGAGCTATTACAAAACCAGCAGAAATTAAATCAGGGCGGGTAACTCGTAATCAAAAGGATTTCGGACAACAGCTGGGGTCCATAGCCACCAAGCAATGGAGATGAGATATCTCCTAAGAGTAGAAGGGAAAACGAAATGCGACAGAATAAGAAATCAGACAATTTGTCTTAACTTCCAAACTAGACCTCTAAAAACAACCCTTGACAAAGCCAAACTAAGATGGTTTGGGCATCTAACTCGCATGCCGCCTGAAAGGAGGCCCAGACTTGCTGTGGAAGCTAGACCCGAAGAAAAAAAAAACACCTGACAGGAAAGTGTCCAAAGAGCGCTGGCGGAGCGAGAAGTAGACTGGTCCCAGGCCAAGGGAGTAGCCTCCGACAGGGCAATCTGGAGTAGGACATCCTCTATACCGACCAGAGGTAGAAGAGGAACGGACTAAGTAAAGTAAGTAAAACTTTTTTCACAAAATAATCAGAGATGTTCATTGTGGCTTGGAGGACATCTAATGAAAAAATTTCCAAACTGCACCTTCTGTGTTGCATCCTTCCGCTAAAATCTAGAAGCAGTTAAAGGAAAGAATCTTCCTAAAATGGCCTTTTTAATCTTTCTGAAAGCTTCAGATAGTAGAAAACTGTATCAAGGTAAATATTCTGGAATTTTAGAGATTCTAACGATTAAGTATACATAAAGCTTGATCTATCATCTTAAAATTGAAAAAGAGAAACCTGACAAGTAAGAAACCAAGAAAGAAAGCTAACAAGTAGACACCTAATTGAGGTATCTTTATGCTGCATATTCTAGCTTTAAGATCTTTTAGTAGAACAGCAGAAAGAAAGCTGAATTCTCTGAAAAGAGAATGTTATGGCTTTGTAACAAAATGTTCTTTATTCAGAGAATACTATATAGTTAATAAGAAACTCGTAGAAAAACTGTTAAAATTACTATAATCAAGTCAGAATTTGATGTTCGGTTGAGATCGAGTTGACCAGCTAAGACAAAAGCTGGTTTGGCGGACAGATATTTTATTGTTGTCCCGTAGAAAACTTTAAGCAGGATAATGGATAAGAATTAAGTTTAGAGATTATAATGAGGGTGGAAGTTAGGCTCTTCAAGTAGTTGAAAAACTTAACTTAACTTAAAAAGGTGCTCGTCAACCTCATAAGGACTTGCAGAGGTGTATTCAATTAATTATAAATTCCTTCCAGAAGGATAATGATCTACATTAAATCCTCATGAATAGGATGAAAAGTTTAGAAAACAGCAAGCTCAAAAACGGCTCTGTTAAGGAATCAATAAAAAAATTTTCGATTTTTTTACTTTTGAAATTGCAATTCCTAGCATTAAAGAAAGAAACAGAAGGCGGCTACAGAACATACAATCAGACTAGAAGGTTGTCAGAGATGTGGCTTTAGAGTCCCCTTGATTTAATTTAAAAAGTCATAACCAAATTGCAAAAATGTTTATTAATTATCTTCTCTTATTACTGATCGCTCTACACATTCCCCGTTCTATCTTAAGTCCTAATCGACATAAATCGCTTTTAGTAAATTTTAAAAATGTTTACGCATCGATGAACTGCAGGTTCTCCAGTGTTAAATCAACTTGATGCAGCTATACACGTTACACAATGAAATAAAATCCTCAACTTCATAGAATTTATAAGTTTCTGTGACTTTTGCAAGTTACCTGTTCAAACATTTATTTTACCTGCCAACACTGCATTTGTGAAGAGACGTACTAAACGTTCGGTGCTATTTTCACAATGACACAATGGGTTTTTGTAGCGTCAGTGCTCAAGCAGCACACACACACACAGACACACAATACCTATTGAGTTTCACAAAACAGTTCTTGCTTGGAAATCAATGAAAGCAATTTCTTTGTCCGCACTCTTTATTTTACACATGGGGATCAGCTGGGCCGTACTTTCCTTAATCTAAAAATTGCCCTTTGTTGCAGACATACATCTATACGACTTCTTGTTTAAATTTGAATTTCCGTTCCGGTAGAAAAAAGGGCATTTGTTGTGATAAAGAAATAAAATTCGAATAAGAATTTAGTGCTGCCCTAATGTGGCTTGATCTATAGATAGCATTGACAGAAAGAATAAGAAGGCATCGGAAACACACAAAAGTAAAAGCGTTTCCATAAATTATTAGTGATTGGGTAATGGAAAAGTTCCCAGTTAAAGGAAAAGCTTTTAGAACAATCGGTTACTCTTTCGCAATATATATAGCACCAAACTGGGAACGAAATGGGCCGGAAAGGTAACTCGGAACACATGCTGCCGATAGATTTTATTATTAAAGTGCTAATGATCCGTGAGAAATACCGAATACGCCTCGAGCAACATTGACAAAAACTGTGATTTTATGTAAAACAGGCGGCCTCAACGAGAAAGGTTTGATTTAGATCGGAAATTAAATAGAAAGATCTTGATTATAGTCCTCCCGGATAATAAATTATAATTTCAAATTCGGTTCGAACAATGGAAATATTAACAAAACTCACTTTTTTTTTAATTTCAAAACGAATTGCTAAAATATTTTTTTTCTTTTGCATTCGGAGCGTTTCGGCTATAAATTTTACCCGAGTTAGACGAATGCGGTTTTTCAAAGCCGTGCACTAACTCATTATTCAAATGCATTTAAATTGGAATAAAACCTACATCAGTGAGCTGTCTGCCAGTCGCTTGGGAAGCACATGTCAGGTCGAAGTTCAATTACAGGGGGTATAGGCCGTAATTTCATTTCACGCCTTTTCCGACGGATGCCCTTCTGGATTCTACGTACGAGATCCGTTTAATTGAACCTTTTATCTCTCGATGGACGCCCAGAACGCCCCGAATGCCTTCCTCCGACGCAAATCCTCTCTTTGGTTTTCCTATTTTACATGAGAACTCTAGATTTAAAGGGATATTCCTGCTATTGTTTTTTGAATTTCACCAGGATCGCTTTGATCTGGTTGCATCATTTATATAAGCTGTCGAAGTTTGTAGCTCGAGCGGATAAAATGGCAGGCGTAATATAATATATTTAATTTCGGGAAATAATAGGAATGTATGGGAGGTATAACGAGAATTGATACATCAAAATGAATTATGATTTCGGTATAACTTGAGGCATTTTTATTGTTTTATCTTTCAGGTCCTATTACTCCGCCACACAATTTATATGCTAATTTAAAATAACCAAACTTGGCAATTCCCTCCCCATATTCGGTAGCCAGAACATTTTCATTCTATCATGTAAAACATGATTTTTTATGCAAAACAAATTCGCCATTTGATGCTGTTTGTGCAGATTTGTCCTCTGGGCGAGCATTAATTGGCTGGGGAGGGAAGTTACGCTTTATAAAACAAACAGTACGGTCGAACCCTATTTTCCTAAACCACTTAGTCGCTTTGTATTTATGCATTAATGTAACCAAAATTTTTGTTTAACCTAAAATGTCCAAAAAGTGAAATTTTCCTAATGGATTTACATTGTTCGTTCCGAACACATTCCAATCCCGCAAAGTTTAGCTCGGCACGAGAGAGAGAAAGAGGCCTTTTTAATACAATAGAAGTTCAGCGGCCAAAGATCGAGTTCAAATTTCAGTGGCGCCTAGATTCTTCTTTGATCACGCCTCCATTTATTTTCAACCCTTCGAACTAAATTGGCTGCTAACAAGTAATTAAAAGTCATTCAAAAGTATTGATGTGATGGCGATTGTAGTGTACGAAGACGAGTTCGAAATTTTTAATTGACCACAATTGCTTTTAATGTTTTTACGCACAAAACAGAATTAAATATAGCACGTAAAGCAAGATAATTTATACACAAGTGGTTAATTGGATAATATTTAAATGCATTTTATGAACAGTCCGGAAATGAATATGCTTGTTTTATTAATTACAGGAAATATAACATTAGTATGTAGACGTAAAAACTATTTTTAGTAAAATGAATATTTAAACGTTTTAAAGCAATTATGAAAAAAAATGTCTAATAATACAATTGACATAGCAATTATGTATATTTGTACACTTAAAAAACCAACCAAATTTGTTTTATCGCAGCATCTAAATTATAAATCTTTGCTTGAAGCTGCCAAGGAAGTATTTCAAAACTCAACTTAAGGGGTTTGATAATAATTGGTGAGTAAGCAACATCTTGACCACATTATTTTAAAGCAATTAAACTATCTTGAGTTCTCCGTTTGCTAAGGAAGTTTAGGCTTGTAGATAATTGCAAGTACAAAATTCTTAAGCTACCGAAGCGCTTTACTTCCAAGATATGATCTTAGGGAATGTTGCATGCTCTATTTTTTTGCATCAGAGCATGAATGACATTTACAGATTTTCTATATTTATAAAATATAATTAAAATGATTACTGTTCACAAAAGATATTTAGTTTTAGATTAAACTTAAGAATGAAGATTTTTTATGAACATTCTTTCATTTATATCATCTTATGTTTTATTCTTTATAAAAGCTCCAATAAAAACAAAGTACCAGGTAAGATGGGGATTATCCGGAAAGAAACCTCTTCGTCACCCAACAGCTTCTCTATTTAAAACGCATTTGTAAAGTTAGAAAAACTCTTCATTGTATCATGTTCTTAGTGTTATATATTTCTTCTTGGAATAAACAACACCACTTGCCTTAATCAAGGTTTATTTATTCATTAAATAGTATAACTACACTTGTTTTATTGTGAACTAGCTTAAGGTATTGATGATTACAGTGGCTGTACCCGAATGAGCAGGTATCGCCTATTTTCATCCTGACACAAGCTCCCTGCTGCTTAGGGTAGTTGCCCTTAGCGGTACACTACACTACCTCCCTCATTAGCGTAAAACTAATATTAAAAACAAAATATTCAGAAAAATATGATTTCTTACACTATTGGTAAATCATCTCTACGTATCTAACTAATGAATTAACTTAAATACTAATAGTGATTAATAAGTTAATCTATCTGGCTGCTTCGTGGCTCTGTTACTGCGTCTTACAATTAGATTACTGTTATTACTAATTCCTTCCATACGCTTATTACTATTTGGAACACGTAACACTTGTTCTACTTGTACCTTTTGATTGTATTCTATACTACCTACACTAATATTACTATTTACATTACTTTTCCTTCTCCCGTTCCCGATGACTTCCTCAACAGGGGTTTTTACATAACTAATAATTTGATTAGCATGCCTTTTCCACACTTGAGTACTACCGAGAATTTTATATAAATACGTTACTCGTCTTAAACGCTGTTGTATCACCTCAGGTACCCAGTCCTTTTTGTTTATTTTGCGATAATCCATGACCATTACGTTCTCGTTTACAACAAAAGATTTACTTTTACTTTCGATTTCTTTACTTCCCTTTCTTTCCGTCGCGTTATTTTGCTCTGGACGTTTAATACTAAACCGTGTTCTTAGCTCGCGTCCAAACATTAATTTTGATGGTGTTTGTTTTGTCCTACAGTGTGGTGTGTTTCTATACGTCATGAAAAATCGATTAATTAAAGTTTCAACTGATTCACCTTTATTTGCCTGATTGACAATCGCTGCCTGTTGAAAGTTTTAACCGTATTTTCTGCTACACCATTAGATGCTAGGTTAAACGGCGGTGACGTAACATGTCGGATGCCATTTTCCGCTAGAAATTCCTCTAATTTTTTCGATACTAATTGAGGACCGTTGCCACTCACTAATGATTTGGGTAACCCGAACAGCGCAAATGTTTCACGCAGTTTCTTGAGTGTGCCTTTAGCTGTGATTTGTTTCATTTTGAAAATTTCTATCCCCCCCCCCCTGGAATACGAATCTAATATTATAAAATAATAATCATCATGTAAGGGTCCAAAATAATCGATGTGAACTCTTTCGCCCGGACTCTGGGATGTTGGCTACTGAGGATTTGATAACTTCGGAGGATCATTTCTATGCTACGCATGATTTGCACATACTTTCTATGTTAGTGTCTATGCCTGGCCACCCCATAATTGATCTCGCTAACGCCTTCATTTTAACTATACCCTGGTGTCCATTGTGTAATTCCAGTAACATATCTGGTACTAAGAGTTTAGGAATTACAACACGATATCCCCACATTTAGACATCCGCGTTCAACAGTAAGTTCATCTTTTCTAACGAAAATATGGCGTTATATTTACGTTCTTGATACACTGAGGCCAACCGTTGTTTACAAATTTCAATACATCGTCACTTACCAGATCTTTACCTATCTCTACTCTAATTTTATCCGTATCTATCGGTCTATCCAAAGACTCTGTAAAATTTAAATAATTCCCGCTACTTTTTCTCGCTGGAACTGTTCTTGACTGGTCTAACGCTGAACGCGATAAATAATCTGCTACTTCATTATTAACCCTTTCACATATACTATTTATAATTAAAACCTGATAGATAAATTGCCCAACGCTGCAATCGGCTAGCTGCCATTTGAGGTATTCCCTTGTATTCGCCAAAAATTGCAATCAAAGGTTTGTGATCGATTTTTAATATGAATTTGTGACCCTGAAATTTCTTTACCCCGAAATAAATGGCTAAGACTTCTTTATCAATCATGGAATAATTTTTTATTGCGATGCCTACATTGGTTAGCTAGGTGAAGTCTGCACTAGAAGTAAAAGGCGTTCAAGCTGTTCCAGAAGACTGTCATGTAGATATCGCTGTACAGCGAAGTTACCTTCAGGACAGCTACCTTTCACCCCATCTTTGGTATCTAATAATGGATAGTCCTTTGAAGCGCTTAACAGCGGGCGGCTTTCTTGCGCAGGCATACACAAACAACGGGCTAGTATGAGTCACACGTCGCTTTTTCAACATGGCCCGCAGGATCATAGAAAAATGGTACAATGATAATAGCTTTTTTATCAATTAATCTAAGACTAAAGTAATTCTCTTCATCAAATAAAAAAAACAGAAGGTTTAAAGAAACTCTACCGCTCGTGCAGGAAGCTGGAAGTCACATTTCGACGAAGTGGCAACCACGTTAACACCAATACTCTGGCAGCTGCGCCACGTAGTAGTTAAACCCTGGGGAATCAATTCTCAGATAACTTACTGGATCTACAAGGTAATTATCAGACCTAAAGTACTATATGGGTCTGGTGGCTTAGTGTAAAGCGCACCAGCACCGCTCAAAGGCTAGCCAAACTACAACGCCTGGCCCGTCGGAATATGACCCGTGCAATGAAGACGACCCCTACGGCTGCACTTGAAGTTCTATTGAGGCTATCGGATCTCCCAAAGTCGATAAAGAAAAAGGCAACGGTGTCGGCGGCCCACCGTGGAATGTGGGATGCAGAGTTGTTGCTTGGAAAGGAATTTAACGCCGGCCACGCAGCATTGCCCAATTAGTGCACAAATATGCCTTTATCCACTTACAGGGTAACACAGGCGAACTATCGATTAAGGCTGGATAGGGAGCACTCAAGGTTTTCTCGTTTTCTCTACAGACGGATGATAGGTAGTTTTCGGGAGCAGGCAGTTACCTGGAAAACCCACACATGCATGAGAAAGTACATCACGGTTTTCCTGGCTGACGTTTATGCTATTCTATCAGTGGCATGTAGGGAACATGTGAGAAGAACGGACTAAAAGATATATATCTGCTCCGACAGTGACTGAAAGCGATCTGCCCAGCCAGGATAAGAAATTGTTCTATGCAAAGAGCCACAACAAAGAAGGTTAGCCTAGTTTGGGATTCTAGGCACAGCTGAATCCACGGCAACAGGAAGGTGGATGAATTCACCAGACTAGGAACCAAAGATACCTGCTTAGGACCAGAATCCTTTCTAGAAGTATCAAGGCAATAGATCTCGTTAGTTCTGAATGCATGGACTTGTGAGACTCAAAAGGTAAGTTATAGCTAAGGAGCAGTAGCTATCACCAGGCAATTAACCATATAACCGATTCTAACTTGTGAAAGTTAAACTGGCTACTACACCTTAAAAAAGCACATGTCGCTCATAGGCGTACAGACAAATATTAAATGGTTCATACAGCACGCTAATTGTCTAGTGTTTAGAGCTGTGCTGTCTTCCTCGTGTGAATGAAATCCTGATGTTATTGAGTTCCTATAGAGAACAAAATGTCGTTGGTGCTTAAATAAAAAACGAATGACGTAGCCTTTGAAATATTAAATTGTAGTACACCTTATTTGAGCGTTTCTCTGAGAAAGTCATAATATGTATCAGTGAGTGTAGATTGACCTGCTTAGAAGTAAATTTTGGGTTTAATTTACAAACGCATTTAACTTCTAAGAATTGAGGAAACAGTTGTCGGTATCGTTTAGAACTCGTCTTGTTGTTTTTACATAGCAAGATTAAGTCCTGGAAATTTAAAACAGACTTTTAAAACTCACAAATACGAACCATTCAGGATGTCGTTCATTGTAACTGCTCGAACGAAAACAACCTTAGACTCACTTTGAAGCCTTAGAAAAAGGAATGTGAAAGTGGCCAACAAGAGTGTTTTCGTGAGATGAAACCAACATCAAACAGCAGTCCTCACATGAATATCAAGCATTTTCACAAAGATCAAAATAGTACTGTAGAAGACAGTAACACGACCAAGCTTAATTATGGTTGTAAGACTTGGATAACAAAGATGCATAGAAAAATATGGGAAAAGAAAAGAAGCAGGACGAAACATACAAGAAAACCACAAATAAGAAACTTAAATGTTTCTATAACAACTCTGGCCTATTATGTAGCTGCAAGACTGTAGGCCATGATGTGAAATTATAAGAAAGAAAGAGTGCTGTAAAGGTAGATTTGATGAATAACTTGACCTTCATACTAGTAGAGAACGACAGCAACATCTGTATGTAGTGTAGTCGTAAAATCTCCTTTCTATAGCTCAATATTCTATGATTCCGGGCCAATCTAACAGTAATTCCTTGTTTGACAATTACGTAAACAAAGTGTCTCGAATGACAGTGCAAGTTAGATAAAATTGGAATTTATGGTGTGATCCAATTTCTTCTTTGGGAAGGAAACAAATTCATGGTAGACAAGCAGCGAAGACCACCACATTCTGGAGGTCCAAAAACGGCTGCCATGTCATAAATCTTTGCAAAAATTGACGACATGGCTTTGCCAAAAGAATGAAAGTGTGCGAGTTAGCAGAAGCCATGTGTATCTCGACCTAGCGAGTTTATTGTGGATGCCGCAACCTCTCACTCCAGAGCAAAAGTGAATTTGTATGCAGACATCAACTGACCGTTTGCAAATGTTTAAAGAAGAGTCGACGGATTTTTTGCGTAATTCTGTAACCATAGACAAAGGTTGGATCACCATACCGGTAACGAAAGAGAAATTCAAATAGTAAGCTGCATCCAGTGAATAGGTGATAGTGTCAATTTTGAGGAACGAGAATGAAATTCTCCTGATTGACTACCTCAAGAAGGGGAAAAGCATTAAGACATTACTGCTTCACTATGACAACACATCGGCGCATTCAAGCCATGTCACTAAGAAAAAACTGACTGAGCTAAGGTTTGAAATTCTTTTTCATCCACCTTATTTGCCCAATCTAGCTTCCCCAGACTGCTATCTGTTCCTAAAACTTGAACAACAATTTTAGTTAGTGAAGAGGTGATACAGATCATAAACGAGCCTCGAAAAAATCCACTTTTGCAAACGGAATAAATCAAGTACTGTATAAAATTAAGATTGTCGTCTTTAATATCAAACCAAGTTACTTATTAAACTACCGGTATTATTAGAAATACCTAAAGCCCAAGACAGAAAAGAAAGACTTGGGAAAATATGTTTGTAATGTGTGAGAGAACTGAAATGAACGAGGAAAGCCTTGAAGGCTATTTCAACTGAGAGCTGAAAATTACATAGACACACCAGGCTCAACTATTGTTGTTTCCGATTTAGTTCACGAAATTTGCTATGGAAGAAAGCACTATAACCCTCTAGATGAATATAAAATTCTTGATCAAGTTTCTGAATTAAGGTCATTCTGAAAATAGAGACCGATTTCTATTGTTCTGCTTGGTTATTTTATAAACCTAATATCTTAAATTAGTTTGCTAGTTTGACTTTAGACATTCGATAAAATAAAATTTGCTGTTCTAAATTTACTACTTCATTTTATTCTGTTTCAAACAGTTATTACATTTTGAGAAATCTTTTCTGCTTAATTGATTATAATTAAATGTTTTATTTTGTAAGTGAGTATAATTTGGTGCCCGATAGTAGAGCGTGTTTTGACGCGATATGAGATAAACTTCGGTTAACAAAGTTACGAAAAAGTCTAAGTTAGCTCTGTTGTTCTCGAAATTTCATTTCACATCTTCTTGATAACGATTTGTTTTTTATTCACCAAGTATATCTGGATACATCAGATTAACTCAACGAAATGCACTAGCAAGTTTTGAACTATCTGGAATTGCGTTAACAACTGTTTTTATTTAAAAGTCTATACGGACTACAGTAATCATTTACTACTCTATGAAGCGGTAAAAACATTTAGGATAAGGAAAAATGAAAGTAGAAATCGTTGTGGGATTTCCAGAAACTTTAAGTTCTTTCTTTTCAAGATCGTTCTGACAACAAGAACATCATAACAACCACCGAGTTTATTTACTTGGAAATCTCAATACAGATATCCGTGGACTCATGCGTTTTGTTTTCAATTAAGTAAAAGAAAAAACACAGAAACCGTAAAATACTTTCTAGGATCTGCGCTACATTCAAAAAATCCTGAACTACGAAAATCCAAATGGAATAGAACAAACAGATTAAATTAAATTTAGGTTGCAAAGGAACACTTTATCTCTTTTTTTGTGTTTGTGTATATAAAGAACAAACTTTCTAGAAAGCACTGGCAACTACATTTGTTGGCAATAATAGAAATCGATGATGAAAAACGCGTTTGAGTGTTATAGCACCAAAAGAAGAAAAAAATGTAAATATGAACTCACGAATGAATGAACCAAGTAATGACCATTTTGTTGGAAAATTGTTAACGTTTTTCACTGTTCATATTTCCAAAAATTTATTAGTCCATGTACTCAAAGAGTAGAATTTAATAGAACTGCCGTAACTTTAAATATTTTTTTTATATCAATTTTCTTTATGGAAACATAACATCTGAAAATAGTATCGGGATTTTATTTTATTTCAGACATAAATCAATAACAGTAAAATAACTCTTTGTTTCCCAAAAATATGTTCAAATAGAAAAAGATCAGAATGATAACCAAATAAATTTATAAACTTAAAGTACATATACGACAAAAACTAGGTCTCTCGTTTTCGTAAAAATGTATTTGGTATGAATAAGAGTTAAAAGAAAATAGCTTAGCATACTTTAAAGTTATTTCTAGCTTTAGAAATGTAATAAGTAATAAAACTAATTTTTAAAATTCTCATTCTGTAGTGTTCAGGGTAAAAATTCCGTTAAGAGAAAATTTACAATTAAAACGCTGGCCATGACGGAAATCTAGTACACTTACTGGTAGAAATGCATCACAGTTAAATACTTATTTAAATGACTAATTAAGGCTGTTATAAAAGTATTGTAGGAGTCAGCGGTTGAAGTTAGTAGGTTAATTCCTTGTATTAGGACGAGACACCCAGTATAAATTTTCATGTTCATTTTTTGTTTCTTTAAAAAGAAATAACATATGCACGTGTTAACTAGCATTGATGAGTTGACCTTGCTTTTAAGTTATTTAAGGTTTCTTAATAATGATATCTCTGATCATGATATCTAAATCTTTAGATGCCTCAATAATTTTGAAAGTAAGTGTCTCAGAATCTTTTTTACCACGATGCCAATTAGTGTTTCCTATTTTGCAGATCTAGCTTTTATTTACGTACGGAAAAAGTTCGTGTTCTTGCTTACGCTTACGAGGGCTGGCTGTCGTTGTTGTCGTCGAATTATTTAAGCTGTCGGTTTCAGCTGCCCACTTGCTGGTAGTAGTGTTACCGGACACTCAACTGGAATTCTGCATCTCCTGCTATCGACTTCTGATGCCATTTAATTTATCCTAAATTGAGAAACTGTTAGTGTTTCTGTTTCATTGCTTTTATTATTTTTTTTTTATTTGCGTTAAGATCAATGACAACTAAGACCGTTTTGACTTTCATCTCGCGAGATGTATTCTGAACTGTCTTTTTCTTGTAATGATATTGAATAAAGTTTAAAGCTTAATCTAAAATTTAGTCAATAAGAAGAAAAAGAGTTGAGAACGTTTCTTTTTTCTTGCATGACTGCGTTTTTTCTAAGTTCTATCATTTTATATTGTTGAAGAATTTGTTCGTTTTCTAAAAGGCCCTTATTGTTTTCAGGGTTCTTCTAACAAATGTAAATCAGTCTCTTTATTGAAAAAGCTCTGAACAAAAAACGATATAACAAGATGGTTTAGTTTATCCAATTTGAAAATTCAAGTAGACACAAAGACTAATCTATCTCGAGAAAAATTACGTTGTTCTGTAAAAGATGCATAGACCTTTTAAACAGTGTGTCACTTGACCCGCCCCCGTGCTGTTTAGTGTAAGTAGGTTGTTGTAGAACACACGAAGGTGGAGTTTGAAATATGAATTTCTCATCAAAACCGGTGTGCTTTGATGTTTATAATACATTTCTAATGCCTATTTGAAGTTTCAAGTTGCTATGTAAGTGGTTGTTCTTAATACTCCTTGTGCCTATTTGCCTGTCTAAAATTAAATTTTTAGTGTTTAGCAATCTGCTGTTTAGTAAACAATCAAAAACGCGGTGGTATAACAAAGTTGAATTTTGGCTAAGTACAGCCACTTTACATTTACTAAAAATTGAAATTTGCCACTATGAAAGGGGAATCACGCCCCGTGTGGTTGGTAAGTAAAACTACTAATAATAATCAAAAGCCTATTTAACCTAATCTGTAGCAAACACCGATTCACCAAAAATACCAAGCAAATCGTAATTTGTCTAACATGCAAAACTAAGCTCACTACTTATATTCAACAATAGTCAATTAAATTTAATATAACCAAGGTTGACAACGATAGGCTTTAACTTTTTAATATGGGGCTGGTCAAAAGAGTGTGTTCATACTCCACATAACAGTGCGTTTATTATAAAAAATTCAACCCAGGTAGAATTAAGTTTAATTAGAATAGACATAGACTCTGGCCGCACAAGTGCTTTTGATGTAAGCTACGTTCTTTTTTCCATCATCAATAATTATTCAGTACAAGTTCTTACTGTTTCAACAATAACTGAATGGGTATATTGGCCTGTACGGTACTCCCCTGTACAAAGGAATATCAGACAGAGTAGTGCACATTGTACTCCAAGTCTGCAAAAAGTATAAGATACAGATTATCCACCGACATCAGCATACTCCGATGAGGACAATGGACTATTTTATAATAAAATAAATAGAGCCATTAATGAGGTGAGATGTCAACAAAGAATATTTGTTTGGAGATCTTAACGCCATCATTGAAAAGAAACCGGACAAAATGGAAGAATATATAGGACATTTTGGTTTAGGACAAAGAAACTATAGAGGAGAAAGGATAATAAACTTTATGGCTCAGAACAAACAATACGCAATGAATAAGTTCTTCCACAAAAAAACCACAGCGCAATTAGAGCTGGATTGGTCCAAAGAAGTTGATTACGTCCTCACATACATCCGAGGAACAGTCAAAGATGTCGCAGTCTTAGACCACAATACAGGAAGCAACCACCGCCTGGTACGAGCAAGAATAGAGATCAACGAGAAAGTAGAAAAAAATTGTATTAGTAAACAGAGGAAACAGAATATTGACACACAAAAACTGAAGAGTAAAAAAGAGGAATATCAAAGGAAACTAAATGAAGAACTTGGGGAGCTCACAGAAAACAACCAACTTACTACATCTAAAAAAGTAGCACATCCTAATAAAAGAGACATAGTCAGCAGTGAAACCAACGAATGGATAGAAAAGAGAAAGAGAATGTTTCAACAAGAGCAAGTAGGAACAAAACATTGGGCAAACCAGTCGAACAACGGCATCATTATTGCTCTTAAAAATAAAAAGGAAGAAGGACAAGACCAAGATAAGATCGTAGCCACAACAGAAGACTTTTATTAAGAACCTTAGCAAACAAAGATAAAGCAAAAAAAATATTGAATGTAAGATCAGAAGGAATCCCAGACATCACTATAAACGAAATATGCAACATACTCTATCTCAACTGAAAAATAACAAGGGATCAGGTGAGGATAATGTTACAAGTGAAATGATAAAAGAAGGAGGACAAACAGTACTTCAACAACTGAAAATAATATAAAACTTATGCCTACAAGAAGAAAGAATACCAGAAAACTGAAGTAAAGCAAAACCTTCAAAATATCGTCCCATAAGTCTTCTCTGCCGGTTCTTCAAACCTGACTTTTATGCGATAGCGGAGGCAGGTGCTTCGACTGACAATGAGAAATATTTTTAAGTGAATGAGAACTCTGGTGTCAGAATTGGTAATCGCAGCCACGCTTTCACTTACAGCTTGCTTTAAAGAAATTAAAGTTATGACAGCGGAAGATAAAATGGAAGTGGCGGAAATGACCCTCTCAGAAATCAATCCGACCTAACTTGCCTTGAGCAGTTGTGAAATCATCATTGTGTTCTCTTGGGATACCTAAATGCTCATTCCGCTCTCTAGGGAGATAGCAATACTTGTTCAACTGCACTGGTAGAATTTTTTAACAGTTTATATCAAGTCACCCAGTGCAATTCATTGATAATCACATCAGTAGCCCCACATTCCTCTCTTAGTCACTCGTTGTAGCCAAGACCCAATAGTTTTGGACACAAAATACTTTTAGTGATAGACACAAACGTCGACACCAGTTATGTTTGGATCAAATTAGAAATTACCAAAGTTGCTAAGAAAGCTATCCGTACCAGGAAAGTCAAACGATACGCCCCCATACTGGACTAAAGATCAGGCTGAAAGGACTAGGAACAGAGATGATAGGCAAACTCTTAAGAGAAAAGCGCACTACTCAGGGAAAGAAAAATTCACAGGACTCATACAGATCTTTCCTAAGAGGACCCGATTTCCAAAAAGACGGGCTAAACGTTCATCGTTTTGTTTCAGTGTTTGATAACGATAATGGTCCCAGGAAGAAATATCCCTTTGCCAACACTACAAGGCTGCTCACAACTGACACCTAAATAGCAAAGTTCTTCTGTTTACTGTGCAAAAATAAGCAAGAAACAAAAACAGCAAAACGCCCCGCTCCAGATGAAATACACCCTGAGTTACTGACGCATCTTGGACTGAAGGCTCGGACTTCCGTTTTGTCCTTCATAAACCTTCTTTGGAGATTGCCATCCGTGCGAATAGTGTACTGTGGAAGTTATCCTTATCCCTAAGAAGAGCAAGGAGACAAACACGCGCGCTAGCCCTCGGCCCATATCATTAACAAGCGCATTCTCCAAAGTATAAAAGAAAATGTTTCTGCGCAGGTTACAAGTAGTAATTGAGAGGAACAAGCTAATATCAAACGGGCAGGCAGGCTTTAGTAGGCATAGAAGAACAATAGAGTAAGTTACCAGGCTACCTCAGAAGCTTAAGGACGGTTTCCACAACAAGCAGAGCACTCTGTCTATATTAATCGATTTTCAGACTGCCTTCGACCGGGTATGGAGAAAGAAACTACTTAGTAAACTACAACCCCTCGGCCTCAAAGGAAATATGTACAGAGCTATCTTCTCCTTTCTCCCACAGAAGTGTATATGCGTAAAGTATGGCAAAGGACTAAGGCAAGGACTGCCTCAAGGACTTGTCATCAGCCCTGTTTACTTTAATCTAATGATCAACGATGTTATTGCTGCAGTCCAAAGTATCCCTGGTACCCAAACTCTACTTTATGTAGATGACTTATTCATTTGGGCAACCAGCAGTAAGATAAAGGCGCTAGAGATGACCATAAACCAACCCTTAGTCCAACTTTTATCTTAGACTAATAAAAATCAACTTGTCGTCAACTCAGAAAAATCGGAATTCCAACTGTTTCCACTGTGCACAAAGCAACAAGGAGAATTATCTTTACTCTACGAGTCCAATCCCCTAAGCAAAACGAAAGTCACTACTTATTTAGAAAATCAGTTTAATACTAAGTTGCAGGGTTCAAAGTGCGTTGATCAGCTAACACAGAAGAGAAGTGAGCGAATGAGGTTACTGAGTAGACTAGCAGTAATGAAATTGAGAGGATGTCTTGACGCAAGCATAAATTGCGTATGCAAGACTCGTGATGGAGTATGGGAACGAACTGATTGCCACAGCCCCCAAGACAACTCTGTGGAAGCTAGATAAAATTCAGAACCAAGCCCTGAAATCGATAACTGGGGATCTCAGCTCTATCCGCATCAACGTGATGGAATTGCAAATCGGTGCAGATCGGTAAGAAGAGACCTGGTAATAGTAATAAGTATAAATGAAAAGGTAAATCACCTGGAGATGGACTACTGGAAAAACTCTAAGCAGCCCACTCAGCGACTGCAAACACAGAAATCCTTCTTTGGAGAGGCATATAATTTGGATATATAAAAGAGAGTATCCTTCACAGAATATGCAGTTAGGGATGTTTTGATACGCCACATCCCTAAGGCGAGGTTGGACTTGATCGAGCCGATGAATAACAGTGAAACTTCACCAGTGCAAAAAGCCATTGCAATAGGAACAATTCATGAAAGATATCCAGTCACAGAGTGAATTCACGTACACCGATAGCTCGGTACTTGATGCTCGTGCTAATGGGGGCGCAAAAATTCCAGATCTTGCAGGCAGTCAGGGTATTTGCCTCAAATATTGATAAAGAGGTAAGGCTGCTGTCTTCCTAGCTCTTGAACGCCTTAAAGTCGAGCGTGGAAATAAAGCAGTTCTTCTCATTCACGTCCCTAGAAGATAACCGTTCAGTGCTGGATGTCCGCCGTAGTCAGCAAGTGATGTCAGAGTTGATGTAGTCTGGGATGACTATTCGGCTACAGTGGATCATCAGTCACTGTGGGATCTGGGAAAACAAGGAAGCCGATAGACTGGCATAAGAAGGCTCTGAGAAACAGCAATCCGAGGTATCCTTGGAATTCAGTACAGCAAAAAGACAGCTAAAAGGAGCACTAAGTGGTGAGGTGAAAGCCAGGCAAGAAAGCTAAAAAGAAGAAGAGAAAAGAGGTAATCCCAGATAATCCAAAATGTCCCGATAATTCAAGATTATTTATCAAGACCATGTGCCATCTCGAAAATTCCATATGCTCATTTTCACTGAATCGATGAAAAGTAAACAAATTTATTATTTGTGTCTTCAAACAGAATTCAGTCAAACTCCTGTAACATAAGATAAAAACACCAGTAGCCAACAACCAAACTAATTCATCTAACAAAATGATACGAAAAACAAAGCAAAACGGGCCTGAAAATAATACATTAATAAAACCAGGTAGGATTTAATTAATTAGTTGCCAAGCTGGGTCTAAAGGGCGGTCCCAATTTAATAAATATTTTTTGAAACTACTATACATTCTCATAACTATAACCTGTAACTTAAAATTACAATTTAAAGTATGAAAATGATTGTAGTTGAAATAACAATTTTAACAAAGTGAACCTTTAAGAACTTAATACACCGTACAAATTAATTAATACACAATATCCTAAAATTAGAGGCTTTATGATGGAAATTCCATTTCAAGAAACAACTTTCACCGTCATTTGCGACTCTGTTTAACCAAAGGCGTCACATTTATGACGTTCACTCGACACCCCTTATAATGTTACATTTCCTCTAGGTGCCCTTTTACTTACCCTTTGACCTAACACTCTGCCCGTTTCCTCTTAAATAATCACATAATATGCTACTCATTCCTGCCAGTTTCTAGAAAATCAATTTAAGAAGGTTCTATTAATAAGAACGTGATTATAAATATTTAAAACCATAATCAAGGGATTTCATGAGTAAATTTTGCGTAAAAACTAAAATTGCCAGTTGGAAATTTTTCACGAATAAAATGAGCTAGGGAAATTCCGTTGGGAAGTAATTTAAAATATTTAATTTTTGTTTGAAATATTAAATGAAGTGAAATTTTAATATGAACATTTTTGTAATTCCATTGTTAATATTTAATGCAAAAGTTTCGGTTTAATGTTGTAGGTATCCTATGATTATGATAACTCCGCAATATTTACGAAACGAAAGAAGAAGAGAAAAGAAATCCATTTTAAAAGGTAGGTATAACAGTTTAATAAAACTCAGAATTGTTTGATTTCCTAAAATAATATTGAGTTTGTTTCTAGCCAGTCATCAGATCAAATGTTAAATTTTCATCATATCTTTAATTATTTCATCGTTTAAAAAAGATAAACTTTCTTTGTTTCGTTATTATACGGTCTTGTTTGTTTTAAACATCACCCTAAAGCTGATAACTTGAACTAGCAAGTGATCTCTACATCTTTTCATTCATAAAGTAGTTTGCGACAATAATAAAAAGTTTTCTTTTCGTTTTTACTTTCGGTTCCTTTTTGTTTATAACTGTTAGTTTCTTCATACTCTTGTTTACGTTTCTGTTTTCTTATCTCCAGTTATTTTCAAACAAAGTTTCGGTTAGTTTCTTTATTTAATTGAAAGTAATTCTCCTTAGTAAAGAAATATTAAAAATGAAACACAATAACAAACCAATATTTAACGCTACAGAACAGAAACCGGCTATTGTTTTGTTAATTTCCGTTTTAGCTGTAAAAGGTTCTTTATAAATATTCCCTAGATAAGCAACAAATTGTTTTCCAGAAAAAAAAGGTCAAACACTTTTTCATGAGATTTTCCCTTTTAGCAAACAAGATATTTATAGATATTTAATATACGCTCTCGTATTGTACAAAAATTAAATTCAAAGTATATTGTTTATATGCATATGGTATTATTATCCATTTTCATTCTTTAGCAAAATTATAATTTGAAAAAATATAAGAAGCTTTTTATATCTATGTTGTTTCTGCATACATAATAAATTGGTGTAGCAAAAACTAAACGCGGCCACTAGCCTGTCGTCGTTTGACAAAAAATAACATATGCGATGGGTTCATTTCATTAGTACGTTGACATTTTAACAAGTTTATTTTGCTGTTCAATTTAGTACACAAATATGTCGCTTTTCATATATATATATATTAGTGTGGAAATAAAATTATACTACAGTTCAACGTTAGAATAACTGCTAAACTGAAAAGAATTCAGCTTTGTGTTTTACGAGTTGTTCTTTGATCTGAACTTTAGTACATTTATTCTATCCTTTAAACTTTTTTGAATTCTGTACATTACATCATTTATTCTCAACAGCGCAGTGCTTCCAAAGTTTCTGCGGTTTAGAACTGAGTTTGCTACATCAAGCAAAACTTTACACCCAAACCTTGCTAGTATCCTATAAAATCTGGCGGTATTTGCCTGGAAATTGCATGATCAAATTATTGTTAAAGTTTTTAGGAATAATTTCAATTATCAAAATGAAACTTGTTTGCATTTATGAGCAATAATGTAAACAAATCTATAAAAGCAGAATCCTCATTGGTATGATATGATTAATTTGACTTTTTAATTTTTGATTCATAAAAATATTGTGATGATTATTTGCTTATCAAGTGAGAATATTTTCCAATTGCCGTTAGCAAGTTCCAGCTTGAGATCAAAAATTTTTCAATGTTATCTATACATATAACAACCTTAGAATTTCAATTTTATGATTTTTATGACGTTTTAGAACGTTTTAAAGTAATCCTCAAGTTCAATATTTCTACAGCAAAGTTTTTGTTTCTTACTTACAACAGTCCTTATGTTTCCACCTCTCTAACAATACGTTGAACAAAGTGTAACGTACCTGGAAAACAAAAAATTGACGTTAAAATTTATTTTTTTATAAATCTTATAATACCATAATAATTATTATTTGTATTGTATTTTACTCCTATAAAATTTCTCTTATAATGACATCACACTATTCCAAAATGAAAATTAAATTACTATTCAATCATTGAAAGCACTTTCGTTTAAATAAAATTACTGCAAAACTATAATCTATCGCTCTGATGGATTTACTACGATTTTATGCTTATGATTTCAACACGTATGTGTTTAACACTAGAATACCCGGCCTTTCCGTATACCTAGAAGGACCGCCTGCGGTCAAAATGACCGTCGCACTCTTGACTCTTTTACAACATATTTATGTTGAATTAAATTGTTTATTTTTGTTTTTTCTTATCTAAGTTGAAAAAAGACTTTTATTTAAGCCCTTTGACATACATCATATCTACATAATTTGAAACAAATAGCAAGGAACAACAAGGAACTCTTATAACTTTAATTATGTATAAGCTATTGTACACAATCTTTATAATTTTTTTTGCACACATATTTTACACGATTTTCTTTCTTCACCTATACACTTTCCACAAAGCGCTTTTTTGCAGTCAAAACAAATATTGGTTGTTTCATTAGAACATTTTTAAAAAATTTGACATTGGCGTCTCTTAGTACTTGTCGATGGAGCTTGCTCAGCGATTGAAACACGAAATTGAACTCTTTGCTGAAGTTGCTCATGTCGGAGTTCATCAAGAAGCTTTAGTAAAAAGTTGTGCCTGCTTATTTTCCGCCCAGTAACTTGTTTATATACTACCCAAGCACTGACACCTGCCAGATCAAGTATGTTAAACAATATACATGAACCGGCCATCTCCGGCATGCTGTGCTAACAGTATATTTGCGAGCCATCTGGTCTACCACATCTACACCATATTTTGCTGAATTATAATATTGAATTGTTTCTGGTAATTGTTTTTCTCCAGTCCCAATACTCACATTAGAATGCTGAGTACTGAGCGCCAGAACATTTTTGTTTCTTTTCTCTTGATATACCGTAAGAGTAGTTCCACTCTCTGATTTCAGGATTTTAGAAGAATGTAGGCTTTCTTTGGAGTTGCATACAACTGCTGGAATTTCTTTTCGTGTACGTTTCATTGTGCCCACAATACTTGTTTGCATTGCCTTTAGTCGTTCGGCAAGCTTGAGAGACGTAAAGAAATTGTCTATAGTAACATTACGTCCTCTTCTAAGATATGGTTCCGTTAGTTTTATTACTACATTTTCCGGATGAGCTTCTTCTTCAGGACGTAGTTCATCTTTTCCTAGATAAGGAAATGCGTTGCACATATATTTTAACTTTACATCAGCAAGCATCCAGAATTTGATTCCAAATTTATCTGGCTTATTTGCCATGAACTGTGTAAAATTGCAACGTGCTTTACTAGGAAACAGTTGCTCATCGACTGTAATATCTTGCCCTGGCTTGTAACAAAGAAGGCAGTTTTTGATAAACTTATTCCACGATTCTGACACTAGAGCAAACTTATCAGGTTTTAGTCTTTCCGAGCGGCTACTTTTCATATCAAAACGCAGATAGCGCAAAATTTCTTTAAATCTGTTTCTACACATTGTTCGAGAGAATACTGGTGGACCCCATACATTTGACCACATATGGTGCAACTTCAAGTTAGTTGCACTGTAAGCACCGCGAGCGTACAATAACGCAATGAATGCATCAAGTTATTCTAGGGAAAGCGACCAATTTTCTGCCCCATGCGCCAAGAGCTTGAAACGCTTCTCTCTGTAACATTTCTTCTAGCATGTGCGGTTAAACCTGCGGCTTCTTTCAACATATTTTGTGCAGAAAACCTACCCTGAGTATTGATATTACGTGCAGTAACTATTCAGATAGTACTTTTGTCTTTTCCAACATGACGACTTTCAACCTCAAGAAATGGTCGAGCACCATTTTTCTCGTGAAAAGTAGTAACACAAACTTCGCTCGTAGCGTTTCCGCTTTCAGGTTGAGAACAATTCGACGTAGAAGCCTCAGAAACGTACAAAATAAAATTACTAGACCGGCCCCGAAGTTGACCTACGCACGACGTTTTCCACGTGAAATTCCTCGTCCTCTGCTGCGTTTTCTTTTACGATCTAAACATGAAATAAATCTCAGAGCTTATGTACAATTATAGAAAAACCAAGTTTCAAAACAACAAAACAAAGAAAATTAGGATTACCTATTTGAACTTGATTTACAGAATATGTATAACTTTCTAGAAATTGCACACATTCGAGCTTCTCATCGGAATCAGAAGAGCTAGAGGGTCGAGGATTAAAATCTTTATCAGAATCAGACGCGGGCGATAAATCTTCATTAGATACATTTGATTCTGCATCAGAGTCACGAAAAAGTTCTAATTCTAATTCAGCTTCAGAAAGACCACGTTTGTTAGCCATGATTAGATTCACTTTTGTAACTAAACATTCACTCAGAGTTTACAAACGACAACTGAAGGCGAGTTGGGGTTGTTACGCGCGGCGACAGACACACGACTAGTTCAGAAAAGATGAAACTTGTAAAGCAGTATTAAACAGCGCGTTTTTATGTTGTATTATGCTGAGAAAACAAACTTTACGTAATTTTTACAATATTTAAATAAAATAATCACTAAAATAAATCACATAACTATGGAAAATCTGAGAGATCAATTTGACCGTTGTCGGTCTTTTAATGCCAATTTTAAAGTTATTGCTAAAACAAATATATTTTCTTACAAAAACATAAATAATTATAAATTATGAAAAGTCAAATTTTATTACGATAGCTTAAGTGGTTTGAGTTTGGCGGAAACTAGAAACTCAAAAGTGTTCAATTTGACCGGTCCGGGCATTCTAGTGTTAAACTCCGTCAAAAGCTAACGGGGCTAAAGTAGTGAGCCGTAAAAGTAGCAACTCTCAACATCGGTAGCATGACAGGAAAAGGAAAGAAATTGCCCAGCCTAATGACTCTAAAATATCGACATCCTGTGTGTACAGGAAAGTAGGTGTAAAGGAGAGAACTGGGAGAGGGGTGCAAGCTGTATTACAGTGGTGCGAACAGAGACGGGAGAAATGGTGTGGAAATCATCCTTAACAAGACGGACGGAATGCCTGGTACGAGTCAAGCGACGGAGTGACAGGGTGATGAGCATTGATCTGTGCGGAGGAATTACTAACATCAACATCGTGGGCGCGTACAAAACCCTGGTAGGGTGTGAAGACGAAAAGAAAGAAGAGTTCTGAAGAGCGTTGGACCAGGAAATGGCGGAAATACCCAGAGAGGAAAGGTGCTTCCTAGAAGCTGACTTAAACGGCCACATAGCTAGTGATAGGGCATGAATGGATAGAATACACGGTGGGTGGAAGCGGAGAAAAAGAAATTCAGAAGGAAACAGCGACTTGGACTTTGCTGTGGCATGTGATATGATTGTGATGAACACCTCCTTCAAGAAGGCAGAACATTAGTACGTGACCTATAGAAGTTCCCGCACTCAGCCAAATGGGTTTTCTTCTATGTAGATGTACACAACTGTACGAAACTGTAAAGTGATCAAGAGTGAGTGTGTAGCTAGTCAACATTGACCTGTAATAGCGGACTGTGGTATAGAATTAAAGAAAAGAGGAAGGCAGGAAAAAGATGGAAACTGAAAGACTAAGACTTCAAGGTGGCGAGACGAAGCAAATGATTGGTAAGAAAGAATCTGCAAGGTGACGTTGGAAGCTTGAAAGCTGAAGAAGCTATCTTAGGGTTAATATCCGGTAAAGGTCCTCCTGGAGACGAGGAATCAAGGTGGTGTGACGAGGAGGTCCAGCAGGCGGTTCGGAAAAAAAATACCAAAAAGAAATATGACTTCTCACAGCAAATAGAGGACAAGTAGCAGTATAAGCATAAGAAGAAAGCTAGTGCTCAAGATTTATTGTATGAGACACTGGAAACAACGGAAGAGCAGAAGCAAAGGACATCCCTCGTAAAGCAGATTAAGAATGACAATAGGGTGGTTCTTAGGAACGAAGAGATGGCATGACTACTTCAAGATGTTGTTGACCGAAAAGAACCTAAGAATTACCATAAAACCTGGGCCGATAAGTGAAAATGTAACACCTGGAATAAGTCAAGAACGAAGAACGATAAAGCGGCGGAAAGGTGTTCCGGTGGAGACGTGGAAGGCATTGGGAGAGAACGGAATTGACATGCTATGGGACCTCATGTGCAAGGTGTGCGCCAAAGAAAGGATCCCTGAAGCCTGAAAAGAGAGCGTGATGGTGCCTACCTATTAAGGAAAAGGAGATATCCAGGTATGCAAAACTTATAGGGATATTAAACTTACGCCAATTTGGTTTCATGTCTGGGAAAAGAACAATGAATGCCTTGTTCATTCTGAGATAAATGTTGGAGAAGTATAAAAAGAAAAAGATAGCTTTATCCTAGTAGATCTTGAAAAGGTGTACGATACAGAGACGAGAAAGGAGATTTGGAGGTGTATGAGGATGCGGGGAAACCCAGAGAAATACGTTCGATTAGTGAGAGACATGTACGAAGGAGCTCATACTAAAGTAAAACTAGTGTTAGAGTGACAGACAGATTCCCCGTGACTGTGGGCTTGCACCAGAAATCAGCTTTGAGCCCCTAGCTTTTTAATCTTCTGATGGACGTGTTGACGGAGCACGCCAAGGACCCCTCCATTTGAGCTAAGCTGTTTGCCGACGATTGGTGTGGTAGAGGAGAATCGAGAAAAATGAGAGGAAGCACTGGAATGTTGGAAGCAGGCCATCGAGGAAGGCGGTCTCAAAATAGGTAGGAAAAAAACTGGCTAGCTGTGGTTTGATGTATAAAGAAAAGCAAGGGAGGTGAAGTTATAGGGAGAAAATTAAGGAGGCGTGACTTCAAGCACCTTGGGTCATACGTCACAGAATGCGGAGACCTCGAAAGAGAGATCAGTCACAGGACTCAATCAAGTTGGATGAACTAGAAGAAGATTACCGGGGTGCTGTGAGATAAACAAATCAGATGTGGGACAAAGGGTAAGATTTTTAAATCAGTGGTGAGACCAGACCTAATCTATAGCAGCGAGACATGGCACGCAAAAAAGGTTTATGAAAAAAAGTTGGATGTAGTGGCTATGAGGATGTTGCGATGGACTATGGGAAAGACGAGGAGCGGAAAGGTAAGAAAGGAGTGGTTGAGCAAGCAGGTAGGGCTGTTGTAACTTCCAAGTAGTTCAAGAACGAAAACTACAATGATATAGGCACATGATGAGGAGGGAAAAGGACGTGTCTTGAGAAAAGTGATGGACCTGAAGGTAAACGGCAAGCGACCCAGAAGAAGATGGAAGGATTGTGTCGCGGAATCATATGCCAGCAATCTAAACATTATTGTCATCGTCTTCTTCTTCGATATCAGCAGTAGTGATCAAATCTTGGTAGAAATAATGAGATCTCTTTGGTACCCATCTTAACAAGTTTTGAAGGTCATTATATTATTGTGTACCAATTGGTTTTGAAGAAAAAAGTTTACTCAGTAAAATTCAACGGACACGCCTGTTGAGGTCAATAGTTAGACAATCCGTTTCATCAAAACTTGCCTTAAAATACAGCACATCAGGGTATTAAATAAACAACCTAGGATTTTTAAAACTTTGTTTTATCATTCATTTAGTTTTGTTACTGTAAAATTGAGAGGTAGCAGAGTTAAAAAGTTTTCTGTAGATATCTCAACTACATTAAAAGCTTTACTCTTTACTCTTCATACATAGTCTTGCTAGCTGGAGCCAGACTCAAAAAGTCATAATCTGGAACTTCTAACACTTCTTTGCCTCATTGCCATAATTGAATGGACGTGATGGGCCTCCATATGCGTGTGGTCACGCAAAAGAAATTTATGGGTTATAGTGTTCATGTATGGGTTAGTTGATAATGTATAAAAATAGCGCATTATCATTTGTAAATTTTTATTTTGAGAAGGATGAATTATCTGTTTTGTGTACTATTACAGTGATCAGATGTAACTATTTCTGCGTTGTATACAGAATTATTTTTGTAAATTTATTGCAAATTGGAGTGACAAAGGTAGATCCATCCATCCATAAAATTTATGATCAGCAAAGGCCAAGATGCTGCGGCGAGTTAAAATTTGTAGCGTTTACGGTAAATTTCGATTTTAGGCGACGAGCATTAAAACTTATAACGTGAATTTACCAAATATTAAAAATTATGCTCAACTGTCAGAGTAGTAATTATATTTCAACCTTGACTACATTGTTAATCACGAAATTCTTTAGTTGTAACGGTGAAATTGCTCAATTATACCGCTTTTAGAACCCAGGAAAAAATCCTTGACCCGGTTATACACAACATGGTGCACAATTAACGCCGTCTCCGACATTGAGCTACCACAATTTGTACAGTTCATCTTTGTCTAGTTTTTATTTTTACAAAATCGATGCCTTGCAAACAAATTTGTAGATCTTTATTTTTCAGAAGTTCTCTTGTTTCTCTTGACATTTCCTGCATTGGTATTAACGGCATTTTTGCAAAAATGTTTTCAAAGTTGCACTTAGAAGCAGCATTACTTTATACAAAAATGTGGCTTTACAAATATATCATGTATGTATGTATGTATAACCACAGATATTCTTGTTAACAGAAACCAATATTGAGTAAGTTTTAAGTTTTTTAATAATGAAGACATAAAAGATTCAGAGTAAATGTTTGCAGAGTCACTGTAGATGTCGTATGTGAGGGGACCTTCAAACTGATAACGGCAAATATGATTTTACTGCACATTTCTTAATTTGTGACTGTTTTTTCCTCGCGTTAATTTTTATTAACTTAAAATTTGAAGTTATTTCTCATCAATAGTATACAAAAATAAGCAGAAAGCGCATTACTTTATAGCAACCCATGATTTTTTTCAAATTTGCACATCGTCTTTGAAATTGCAAAATCAGTACGTCATGTAGGGCCTCTAATTTTGAAAAACAGTTGAAGGTTGCGATCTTTTTCAGGTAAAACTACCTGACGACTGGAATACACCACAAATAAGTGAACTTGCAGACGTGAAAGTTAGTAAATCTCAAGCAACGGTTGGAAAAGGCTTTAACGAAAGTAAGGTGGCGATTCACATGATTCTTGGCTTATCGGGGAAGGTAGCTGTTATCTGATATGGCACCTACAAAGTTCAGAACGTTTATCCACTTGGATCGAGGGTGAACCTCCTGGAACGCGCTTCAATCGTTCCAAAAGCAAATGGTTTGATGGGCGAATATTCGAAGACTGGTTCCAATATACAATGCTTCCAATCTTGAGAAGGCAAGTAAAAACTAAAGTGTTGATTAGCGATAATCTGAGCTGTCACTTACGTTTACATGTAATGACGTTCTGCGCACAAAATGACATAAAATTCATTGCTCTCCCTTAAACTCAACATCGTTGCTTCAGCCACTCGACGTTTCTTTTTCTGGGCCAATAAAACGAGTCTAGAGAGAAATTCTAAACAAATGGAAGAACTCTCCTACAGGAAAATCTTTTTTGTCACTGACCAAACTCAAATTCCCTTATTTATTAGAGCAATTAATGGAAAAACATTAACAACCAGACAAGTTACAAAGTGGCTTTAAAGCATATGAGATTTTCCAGTTAAATCCTGAAGTTATTTTGAATAAACCCAGTAACCGCCTTTTTGAATTTTCTGATAATGGTCAGCACGTTGAAAACGTGCTCCAAACGTTCCTCAAAGAACTAGAAAAACCTAGACAAACTAAAACAGAAACAATTGTTTGCAGAAGGGCAAAGAAGAAAGTAAATGTGCTCCCTGGAAGAGGGATCACAGTTGAAGACTTGATATTCGACTGGTCTCCAACTCCTGGACCGTCTACCTCGAGTTGTGCAAAGCAACCACAAAAGAACAAAAAAAAAACAGCGAAGAGGAAGCTGTCAAAAATAGAAGTGAGTGAACCAAACCGAATAATGTTAAGATCCATTATGCAGAAGGCGGTGATAGTATCAGAAAAACCACCGTGCAAGTAAACTTGGAAGTCTTATCATTAGACTCGTCCAGTTTTCCTCCTTCATTTAAAATTTTTTCCAAATTTCCCCAAGCCCCTAGACCTACTAAAGGCGAAAGGTTTTAAAAATTATCTAACTGCTTCCAAGTAAGTTTTCTCTTTTCTACCTCACGACTGGACTGGTCGGTGAATCAGGTGCTTATTTTATTATTTGCTACAATTTTCCGACAAAGCCTCTTAGGCCCGAACTTAATTTTGCAACGTTCACACAAACACGGTTATCTAAAATATAACGCAAAAACCTAAGGCTTTGAGCAAATTGTGGTAGTTCAAGAAATCTCACTGTAGCTTTGCACGACAAGTCACGAGTTGTTAGATTGTGGCCTAATGCTAAAGTCAGGCAAATTGCAAGCTTGTGAGGTTCCAGACATCATGGTCGATACATCAAAGTAAAACTTACTGTAATTCCCAAAGCTTTAAAGAAAATTTTAGTTGATTTTCACTGCCTGTGTAGTTCATGTTATTAATAATAAATAGCATAGAGTTAAACTCCGGTATAACGGTTGCAAGCCCGGAGCCTCATCTTAAAAGAATGGGGAAAGAGGAGCAAAAAGAGTAACAATCTCGTACAAAACCAGGGTTCAGCTGGCCTGGCTAATAGCACCCTGTGAGGGTCCCTACCTGGGGTGCAGGTAAAACCGTTCAATGGCTCTCAAGGCAGAAGAGAATGTGTAGCACCGGCCCAAAGTCGAGGAAAACGAGGGAACTAATAAATCCACTCTGCGTCTGCCTGGTAACCAGCGGCAAAGTAGTCAGCGCCTGTTCACCAGAGGTGTGGCTGGAAACTCATGTTCTGCAACTAACCACTCCGGTCCTAGCAAACTGGGCCTCTGTTCAAACCCTTTGATAATAAAGTACTATGAAGCGTGACAGGAATCAACTGTTTACATCAGGTGATAAACAATCCACTACTGTTAATAACGATACAACCAGACTTTCGGATTCTTGGCCCAAAAAGTCAAACATTTTTCGAAACACTAAATATAGGTTTGCTCTTGCCAGCAGAGAAATTGCACGAATTGACTGAAGTAACTTACCAATTGCTGTGTTCCATGTTGTACTGGGTTTGCCTCTTTTTCTCTTCTTATTTGAACTTACTTTCAAATCGCTCTCATTAAACTGTTCTACCCCATTTGCACCAGATGACCAAACCATCCTAACTGTCTATAATTAACTAATGGTGTCACTTTTAGCTTTTCCCGTATGTCACTCTTTCTAATTTTTATCACTCATGTACACCCTCTCTATGCACCTCAACACTCGCATTTCTGCGGATTGAATTTTTGATTTCAGTTTTTTGTTCAGAACCTAGGATTTTCTCCCATACACTAAAATTGGCACTAACCCGTCTTTACGGTTTTGTTCACTTTTTTCTTCTTAAAAAAGAATGATTTCAACGCATAAAACATTTTAGTTGCATTTTTCAGTCTGTTGTCTACATCACACTTAATATTTCCTTTACACTCGTACAGTGATCCCAAATATTTCAATAAACTTGTGTGCCTTGCCTTTTTTCCATTAATAAGTATGTTTATGCTCTCGTATTCTCTTGACATCACCATCACCTTAGTTTTTGTTGCGTTTATTTTTATACCGTACTCCTCCATAACAGCACTCCATTTCAGAAACGCCTTCTGTAACTCATTGGCACTTGACGCAAACAATAGCAGATCGTCTGCATATAAAAATTCTCTTATCGTTATGTAATGCTGCTCTCTCCCTTATCATTTTTGTTCATCTTCTTTACCATTTGGTCCAAGACCATTATGAAGATTCCACTTTGCTTGACTCCATTTTTGGTAAAAAACGTCTTGGTCTTTCCTATTCTTGTTCTAACCATATTTGCCGTGTTTCTGTATAAATCTTGGATAGCTTTCTGCAATCCTGCCATAACACCGAAGTCTTCCCTACAACTTCAAATCTGCTCTCTGGGTAACGTATCAAAAGCTTTTTCCATGTCGGTTGCACACATGTATACTGTACCATCTGCTGCCATTACTCTCTTGCTTATATGTTGCATACAGAATATCCAGTTTTGTGTTCCTCACCTTTGGCGGAAACCAGCTTGATTTTCTTGGAGCTATGATTCTATTTGCAGTCTTAATCTGTTTTCAAGAGTTCTTTCATATATCTTACCAACTACACTCAGTACGGAAATGCCCCTGTGGTTGCTACATATCGCGTTCTTCCCTTTTTTTTTGGTGTTGCTACAATTCCTGCAAGTCTCCAATCGTTGGATATATTCTTCTTTTTCCAAACTTTAACTATTAGTTTGTGTAATCGCCTAGTTCCTTCTTGTCTGATATGTTTAAGCCTCTCGAATTTAATTCCATCTTCTGCGAATTTACCATTGTTCAGACACTTCAGTGTTTTTGTCACTTACTCATATGTGATATTTTCATCTTCCTCTCGGTTCCAGCAATTCACTGAAGTATTCAAACCATCTGTCTTTGATCTTTTCCTGGCTTGTCAGTAGTTTTCCATCCTTATCCTTGATGCAATTGTGTCCTTCTTTGCTGTCTTGGTTTTTCCTTTGGCCTTTCAGTGCTCTGTATAGTATTCTTGAGTTTCCCTGTTCTTGCACTTCCATCCTATATCCAAACTCCTCCCAGTTTTTCCGTTTGGCCTTCTTCACCTTTTCTTTTACTCTCATTCTGTTTTCTTTATATATTTCATAGCTGCTGTTATTTCTTTTGTGCAGGTAATCTTTGTGACTTTTCTTTTTTTGTTTTATCAAGTTTTTGATTTCTTTGTTACACCACGGTGTTAGTTTCTTTTTATTTGTATATCTAGTCAGCCCACACACTTTGACAGCTGTTTCCATTATTGTTGTTCTAAAATTTCTCCATATGGTTTCTACGTCTTCTCCTACACTCCCAACCTCCCTCTGTGCAAACTTCGGGTCACATTCTTCTTGATATTTCAGTCGCGTTTCTTCGTTCTGAAGTTTATAGTTTCTTATATTGATATATAGTATCACATTTACTGTTTCTTTTAAAGTCTGTCCTCATTTTCATCTCAAAAAGGAAGTGGCTCAATCCTATCTCTGTCCCCTTTCGACTCTCACATGCTCCACATTTCTTAACATTGTAGTTCTTATCAAAATCAGGTCTATGATCCACTTCTCATTTCTGCTTACCATCACCCTCGCTATGTTAAAAAATCAATGATTCCTTTTCCATTATCATTTAGCGTGTGTTCCCCAAATCTTCCTACATTGCCACTGTTACTAATTGGATCTTTGAATCAACTATAAAAAGTAAAATATATTACAATAGATCTTGGGACACGTAATGTTCGTCTTTTAACTAATATCTAAAACTCATTAAGTTTGGTTGATATTATTAAGCGATTTAAGTGTTTTTACCTAACATTTGGGTGTAACAACTAAAAGAAGCTGGAATTAGGAAAATAATCCTCATTGTGTTCAGACGAATAGTGATTTTTAAAGGCAGAAGTTTCAAGAGTTTCAGTCATTTTTCATCGAGGAAAAATTTATTGCAGAAAGAATTCTGTCATGTATTTACTTTTAAAATCTTGAGACTACGGGCCCCTAAGATCAGCGAAACCCACGGATGGTTACAGGCCTGTTATCGTGTGGATCTAAAAGGCATATTCTTTATGAAGTTCAAGGGAGCCACATTAGGGAGAGAATATAATGAACAAGAAATCACTCTTTATTCAACACCCACCTCTTTCTTCACAAAACACGCTGCTGAATAATTCTGATAGGTAAATGTGCTAGTTAAAATTCTATTTGGTGTATTTTAATTAAATTTGCGTTACAAAATTGTAATTGTAAAACGAATTTCAATTATGCAAATGCTGAAATCGACACTACAACCATAAATAATTAATTAAATATTCAACAATGTAAAAAACTACGTACTTACCAAAACACATTAACATAAATTTAACTAGAATAATACAAATTGAAATAATAGTCAATATTAATATTATCTTAATTAGGTATTTATTATTGCATTTTTTCCTTAAAGCCATACAAATTATAATCGCCTTAGTAAGTATAACAAGAATTTTTATAATAACAGAATTTCGTTGTGGTGTTTTAAAATCCGTTTATATCTTTCGCTTTCAACAAAAATTCGTGTAAAATGGATGTCTGTCTACAATTTCTTTCGTTATTAAGGTGATTTATATTTCTATTTAGTCGCTAATCCGCTTACGTGGCAAGGCCGCTAAAGCGAAGTAGATTGCAAGTCGAAAAGATGTAATCTTTCATTTACGTGTACCACGAACGATTAAAAATAAATCCGTTTTGTCAAAGGGAATATATAACTACGGCAAGAGATTATCAAGCTTTAGAACCTGTGCGCCAAGTTTAGTTTCCAGGGATTTTCTAAGGTAACTCGACGTGCGATGCTGCTTTCCTTAAAGCTTATGCACCGAAAAAAGCGTATCAGATTTTGAAAACCGAAAAAAAGCCGGCCAACCGCAATGTATTTTATATTTCCTTTGCGGTTATGAAAGATAAATGAGCTGCATTAACTCTAAGAACACCACTCACCAAAGGGCTTTAAGCTTAGTCCTGGTCAAACCTTACAAGTTGCAGCAAAAGCTCTTTTTAGGTTCGCGTAATATGAACTTTATATAAGACAGAATCTTTTTATGATAAGCTTTGAAAACATTGGAGAGATTTTTGGGGATTATATTTATAAAAACTTAATCAGGTATAAAGGAAAAAAAATTCCCACCAATTTTAATTAAAGCATCCGTCATCTAGTTCGTATTTAAATTGCGATTCATCGAAAGGGAAAGCAATAAGAATTCCAGTGTTGTTGTAAGTATGAAAAGGGAATTGGATCTCATAAATCAGAGCAGTACTTAGTAACGATGTAAATGAGGTTGCTCCACAATGCAGAATTGCAAATCTTCTTAAGGTTTATATCCCTTTCAACGTAAAGTGAAAACTACTGAGAAATTAGATGCCTTTTCCTTGTCATTTCTAGTACCTCCCAATTCTCCACGTTAACGTTAAGAACGATCTTTGTTTTCGATTTAATTATCAAGTAAATTAGTATTTAAATTAGATTAACAACATTTTTATATGGAAAAGGGTGCAATGACCATTGCCTACGTAAACCACCAATTAAAGTGGCGCCATATGCTTTGCAGCAGCTTCATCTATACTAATTTTAATTATGTTTCATACAGCAAAGGGTATTGATACTTCAATAAGCAATTAGTACATTTGAATTTTAATTATTTCCATTCCCAATATCAATGCAATAATTAAAGGTAGCCAGTTTGAAGCAATAAACAGTAATTCCTGCACGAATATAATAATAAAACAGAGAAAATTGTTTTTTAAATCAAGCCTCTGTATCTAATTAAAAATAAAAAAACAGCTAACCTAATTTTATTTAATGTTAATTGTAACAAGGTTAAGATAAACATGCAAAGTAAATACACTCAGAACGGTTAAGTGCCATAAGAAGGTTAAAGTTTGTGTTATACAATTAAGTTAAGATAAAATTTACGTTCTTATTTCAGTAAAGTAAATATCAGAAACAATTTAGTTAGAATTTAAAATAAGAGGAAAATTTAATCCAATTGCTGTCTTTTAAAGTTTGGAGACGTTTTCGTTTTCGACTTACAAATAAATTGACATTTAATTAACAAGGTGTATGAATAAAACAACTTCGCTTTTTATATTTTCCTTTCATAAGAAAACAAATTGTGTTTATTTTGTAATTTTGTGTTTATCAAAGTTACGTACAAAATAAGTAAGGTTTTGTGCTACTTAGATATGTTTAAAATCGTGTAAAGGATTGTACCTTAAGGAACAGGTCTGTGAAAATTATGTCCACAAATTAGAAAAAACGAATTACCACTAAAGCTGATAAAAAAGACGATGACTATGAACAAAGTTGGTATTACCAAGGGTTGGAGATAGCTTCTTCTAGGTCTCCAGGAGGTCTAACGGTGAGAAAAATAGCATTTTAGTCAATAAGGAAACTTTGAATGCCAGCAGCAGGAAAATTGCAAGACGTACCATTTAGAAATGTAAAATCTTCAATTTTATTTGTTAAGGTTGTTTATATTCTCAAACTGGCCAAAGAGATCGTTAAGGTAAAAAATAATAAATAAATAACATTGTAAAAACCATTAATAAAATGTTCTTGTCTTATCAACTAATCTGCAAGAGTTTTAAAACTATAAAAACAACAACAATATCCAAGAAGCTGAAACAAATGGGACTTGAAACAGAAATTACGAAAAAAGAACTATAATTAGAAGCATTGAAGAAATGGGCGATTTTAGATTTTTGGCTAAAAATGAAACTGGCACGGTTTGAAGCAGATACAGATAAGGGTTCAAGTGAAATCAGTAAAGATGAGTCAGTGGTAGATCGTTTAAAACAGGAAACTTAACAGGTATGTGACGTTCCTTGTTAGAAATTCTTTTTTTATATAAAATTACTAAAAAGGCAATACGAAAAACCGAAAAAGACTTTTATTTTGTAATGTTCACCTTGTTTCCGTTACATGTGTTGGATTTAATCGGTGCTATTGGTGTGTTTTGTATTTTTTGTTGTAGATTTTCCTTGTTGAAGAAGTTCTTGTAATGCTTGTAAGTTCACACTGATGTTTGATTATATTTTGTAATTTCTTTAATTTTGAAATCAATTTAGGATTGACGATCTTTTCCATTTCATTCATTGTAGCAAGCGGGACATAGGTTATAACTCTTCAAACATTTAACTTTTTGTAGTATGTTGGACTCTGACAACTGTAGTTTTGTATTTCTAGTTAACTTTACTTCATTATAGATCTGGTTAGCAATTGATTAGGGTTAGATTTTAATCATCACCATCTAGTAATTGTAATGTAAGTGGTCAGGTGTAATTGGTGTATGTAAATTTTTACTTGTTCATTTCTGTAAAGGTAGCCCATGTGTGGTTCATCTTTTGTTTTTGGCTTAGCCAAAAAGAATTAAAGTTAGGATTCCTAAACCAGTTTATTTGCAAAGCTAATTCGGTTTCATTTTACTTTAATTGTGATTTACAATTAGGTAATTTGCTTCCCACAACAATTCATCGCACCATTAACCAACATTCTTCTCATCGGGACATTCTTCTAGTAGACCTGCATCCACGACGCAACCTACCATGGCAGAAGACAAGAAGCTCGCACCACAAAAACAGATGCGACAAGGAGCAGACCAATCGTCGTCACATCAACAAGATGACAGCCAAGGCCGCTTGTATCAACACGATGCAGCAATCTCTTGCGCGGCAAAGTGCCCTCTCGTTGCTGTGTCCAGTCGAACATCAGTGAGGCAGAGTTTGAGGCCACCCTATCTTGCCGTTGACGAAAATTCAACCAAAGACCCAAAATAAGTAACGACCACTGCAGCACACAATAAACAAGAGCTCAAAAACCTTCGACCTCGACAAGGGAAGAATCCGCCCTAGGGTTCATACAAACTATTATTAGCTACAAGTGCGCTGAAGAACACACTAAGGCGCAACAAGCCTCTCAAATCCAAGAAAGGATTATTACTAACAAGAAGTCTACAGAAGGACACTTCGAGAAGAAATGAGACTACGAATATATGACAAGAAAAACAGGCGCCGTTAGGCCGTTAGCGACATGACTACAAAAGCATTACTAGCAGCATTGCTAGAAGGGGTCAGTGTGCGCACATGTACAGCGACAACGGAACCACATTTAAACACATTCCATTTGGTAGAATGGTCTCACATGGCTAGCCATTGAACAGCAGTGGCCGTTTCAAAAGAAGATTAAGCAAGTCCGGGAAAGACACTACGAGAAGAAATAAACATGATAAACAAGAGTTGATAGCACTCGCCAGCACGTTGCCAATGCACGTAATTTGAAATAAGTAGTACAAGTCAGCTAAAGGACACTTCGAGAAAAAGTAAGCCAGAGCTCACAACGCTCGGCAAAGCGATGTGAATGCACACAATTCGAAATAAGCAGTACAGTCAGGGACGTTGGAAATGCCCACTTCAGGTAGTCGTGAACCCAACAGGGTCACAATCTGAACTCTGCACATATTGGGGAGGTTTAATCCTAGCAGGTAGCTGGCAGAAGCTGTCGAAAAAGAACAGTTATATTGTTTCTGGTATAAAAGTTGAACTGAAGTAGTTTCCTACTCATACAGATTTTTTTTTACTAAAAATTAATGACAAAACTTGCTATACTTAATAGTAAACCACTTAGTTTAAGTTGCATATAATTTGACTTTTAATATTAACTAAGCATAGTTTCTTATGTAATAGTTTGAAAGATAAACAAATAAATATTAGTATTAAGTAATTTATACCAAACGATTTTTAGAACTTTGTAGATATAATTAATTGTAAATATAAATTCTTTAAACCTTGAGGTTTTATGGTTTGGTTTAGATCATTTCTTAAGTTTCCTCTACCTACATTTGCCTTTTATTTAAAAATAGTCCCATATATTGTATATAACTTGTTGTCAACAAAGCAATGCAAATAAATGGTTTTTTGGGGTAATTTATTCTTCTGTGCTGCAAACGAGAAGTATTAAATTATTATAAAAACATATTTCTGAAACTGGCTCTTATTGGCTTAAAAAGTTAAGTTGATAAGGAGCATAACGGCTTTTGTGTTCGATAGACCTTTGTCATTTGACGGTAAAAAGTTAGCATAAGATAAGGCAAATTATTTACGGCAATTAACGCAAAGGTTTAAAAATAGTTTTCTTATTAATTGTGATCGCTAAATAATTAAATGACAGTTTAATGGCTAATGGTTTCAGGAATCGATGCCCTTTTAACAAAAAATAATAATCAAAATTTAATAATTTAATCAACTGTATATTTATGTCTTTTCTTATCATTAAAAATACTTGTTTTGAAATATGAAATACATAACTACATACGTAGAAGGAAAAATAGGTTATAAACACTGAAATTCTGTTTCCAGTCAACATCACAAACATATTTGCACTAATCTATATATTGTAGTTGACATCTTTATTGCAGAGTATACAGACTGTTTTACAAAAAACTTAATTAAATAAAACAAGCCTTCCTCTGTTAAAATAAAGAAATACGAATAATGGCAACACAATAACACAAATAACAAAACAAAAGAAGGATCGAAAACCTATAAATTTTAACAAAGGAAGGCTTGTTTCATATAATTAAGTCAAATAAAGATACTGTTTTGTGTGACAAATTTTATGTTTTTCTTAAAAATGTTCTTATGTGAATATTCAAACGCACACTTGGATTCAGAGAAAATGACTATAAGAAACAGTTGAAAAAATATGGCATTGCATTAAAAAAAGCATCTGACTATCGTTTTGTTGATGCTATTAGTTTATTTAAAAAACGATCTAGCTGGCCAATTCCTTAAATTGTGTATTTCAATAGACAGATATAATTATAAAAAGTAAGCATTATCACTCATATTAATCTTATTATGTGCCCGGTACTTTTCAAACAGTTAGTTTTTGATAACTAAATAAACGCAAGTTATTGATAAAGATTTCATTTGAATGTTTTTGGTGTTCTTAAACTGCATTAAATTGTTTGCCAACGTTTATGATTTATCTATAAAACTTTCATCAGCGTTTAAAATTTTTGGTTTGAAAACGTCATGCACCCTACTTTATGGTTTATTACCTGGAAAGTTTGACAAAACAAGGATTACCTCGAAGAATTCTTAACAGGTTGACATAGACCTTCTAATGCAACGTTCAGACTGTAACCCTGTTGGCGTGACAACTACCTAAAGTGGGCATTTCCAATGTCCCTGATTGTAAAACAAGTCCGCCTAAAGGGCCCTTCAAAGAGAATAAAAGAATACGAGAATACAATGACGATATAAAGTTGCGAGAAGCAAGAAGAAACAGGGCAGCTCATCACGAAGCCGTACCACAATACCAGGCCTTCGTACCAGGATCGCCCAAGACTAAAGGACTTTATGACGGTAGTAAGTCCACTATCCGACTGTTACGATTCATCATGGCATATACAGCCGATCGAATCTTCTACACGATTAGCATTGACAAGTTCGCTGAGAGACACATCACGGCATAACCAGCAGACTAAATCGCAAAGGTTTACACACACAGATCATATACGAGTCCGCTAAAGGACAAATAGCACGTCTGCTAAAGGTCATCTACAAATCCGCTAAAGATTTGTATTAACAAGTCCGCAATAAGGACAACTACAGAGAGCTCGCAAATATCACTTCAGGTACCACATACAATAGCTGCAGTCGAGTCCGAATAGCTTTGTAAAGGATTTATCCCATTTTGCAGAGTTTCGCAGCTCAACCACATTCAATCCAAGAAAGACATCAAGTAAAAGAACAAATAACGAAAGAATTCATTAACATACAATGGGTCTAGAAGTCATCTAACTTCCAATCAACAATCTGTCGAGAGAGTTCAACTACCATTAAAAAGCTACAATAAACATTAATCAATTTATAAAATCATTCTCAAGCTTCCTGACGGACGAAAAAGATAAGCAACATCAACCATTACATGCAATCACTTTACAAAACCTTTGGAGTTACCAATTTTCAATTTAAAGTTTATATTAAACAGATTTCATTCCACCATCCTTTGGAAATCTTATTTAAATTAACAAAGAATTTAATTTTTACAACAAAATTAACATTCGAACAAATGTGCGACATGCACATTTCTTTCTTCAAAATATTTCTGGAGATCCCAGTATGTTTAATTTTGAAATTAATCATTTGAACCAGATATTTGGACTAGAGAAAAGTAAACTAAGTAATTTTCTTTTTGTTTTAAAGAGCAAAATTTGTGAGAATTAGGCCACATCTATAAGAAAACAAGAGTGCGTAAAAAAAACAAAGAACACAGGGGAGTGTGCAACTTAAGACAAAGACGAGAAGACGTGTTTAGTTGTTCTGAGTTACCTTTTTTTAAGTTTAAGTTTTTTATGTATTAGTATTTAGTTTTTGTTAATTAAATTACTTAGTTAAAGTTAGTGTGAGTGTGTTTTTTTTCTTGCTACAAATTTATATTTACCTTGCGAGTTGGAGTAATTGATGACCATCGGTTACTTTTTTGTAGGTTTACAGTGCGAGGCTAAGTTAAGCAAACCGATGCGAATTGTCTAAGTAAAACTACTAAGACTCTGAGGTATCGTAAATTCTTTTGGTAAGTTTAAAGAAAGCTCAGTGTATAGAATGTTCATTGCCATCCGGGGGTTCTATATAGATATGTATGGAAAGTTGTCTAGTGAGGAATCACACCAGGGAATGTTATAATTTTGTTATGATTCCTGGGGCCCATACCGACTCTGTCACTCTAAATTGAAGCGAGATTTATGTTTGGTTACTTCGGGAATCCCTCCCTCGTTTCTCCGACATTTTGAGCTACCGTGTACACTACCTTAGTGTGAACGGGCATTAAGACCACTTTTTCTGGTTTTGCTTGTAACAGACTTCTATTAATTTTTTAGATATTTAACTATCAAGCTGAGGAATTTACATTTGAGGGAACTTGCCTCGTAGGTGGTTTAAATTTCCCGTAGCACCTGCTCCTTTCCATGCAGTTTTGCTCTCGGTAATTGTGATAGAAGTGTCAATTTTTTGAGTTTTCTGACAAGCCTCAACCCAGCGAGGGTAAGTGGTTTTTGTTTTTGTTTTTTTAGATCTCATGGGAGATTTTTGGTTTTAGCTTGTTGCCGTACCTGTGAATGTGGGGTATTTGGTGATAAAGATTTCTTCATACAGCCGGAAGTTATTTTTATTTATCGAGGTGAAGGATTACGAAACCTCGTGATTCGCGCTCTACGCCCAGTTAATATCATCTCACGTGGATATTTGTCGTTGTTCTAACCGGATCTGTGAAAGATAAGTGCCTTACAATAAATGTCCTACATCTAAACTAATAGTTTTATCATTTTCCTTAATCTACTGAATTATATTTTTATAATTTATTAAGATTTTTAAACTAATTCATATATTTTGCAGTTACAGTTATCTATTTTCACTTAAATGCATATGTAGCCAGTGCCCTTATTGATTGGCCCTTTAATAAATGTATCAAATGAATTTCTGTGTTTTATGGAATGTACGGCTGTTTCTTATCCTCACTCAGGCCACCCACTGAGTTTAGCCGGCCTAAGACCAAGAGTATCTTCGTTATACTAGAGTTAATACTTATATGTAACGTAGGATTACGTTGCATAAAGTGGTGACCAACGTGCGGGGCTAGAGGAGTTATATAATAGTTGAGGAAGTAAGACTATGAATTACGAATTTGAAAGGCTGGTTGGGCTACGGAGCGGCCACTTTATTGAACAGTTCCATCCTTGATCGCTTTTAATCTATTTCAGGTCCTTGTCATTGGGAGGTTGGTTAGGCGACAGAGCGGCCACTTCAACAAACATCATCACCGCCTTCGATATTTTTTTTATTTCAGTTGGAAGGTTCGGTGGGCGACGGAGTGGTCACTGTTTGGTAATGCCAGCTCCACTAGAGATATTAGTTTATAAAATGGTGTACTGAGTAAACAAGTGTTTCTGGGGAACTGTTCCTTCGATTTATAAGGGCTAGACTCATCCCTTTCTTTTTCCGAGTCTAGTTCAGGCCTTCTATCGTGCCATAAGTGTCCTCCCTTT
Source organism: Ignelater luminosus (assembly GCA_011009095.1). Taxonomy (NCBI): domain Eukaryota; kingdom Metazoa; phylum Arthropoda; class Insecta; order Coleoptera; family Elateridae; genus Ignelater; species Ignelater luminosus. The sequence goes on along the minus strand of VTPC01008745.1, from coordinate 2,207 downwards.
TTTCTCTTTTGTGATCGTACCCTATTATAATTGAGCCAACGTGTGGGAATGTCCAGCTCTTCTTCGAATTTTCTGCTTCTCTATCTTTTATTTTCTACTCTTCTTTTTCATTTTAGTAATTTCTCAATACTTCGGTGTTGTGAAACTACACCTAAAAAAAGTTTATTTGGCAGGCAATGTAACCTTAATGTGTCTCTATTTTTTTGTGTTGTGTTTTTGTAATCTGGTACGTTCTAATCCAAAACAAAGTTTAAGAAACTATGACAACAGGAGGTGATACTGGAAGAGTGTACCGATACCAGTATACAATGAAAAGGGGATGTGTAGTATTGTGGGAACTATAGAGGCATAAAGTTAATGTCACATAATATGAAGGTCTGGGAAAGAGTCATTAAAGGAAGGAGGTGTCGGAGGAGCAATTTTGGTTCATGCCAGGAAAGGGAACGACAGATGCGGTATTTGCGCTGAGGCAATTTAAGGAGAAACGCAGAGAGATGCATTTTGAGATACACTTGGTCTTTCTTGACCTTGAGAAATCACACGATAGGGTATCCAGGCAAGAGGTTTGGAGGTGTATGAGAGAGAAAAGGAGCGCTAGAGAAATATGTGCGTGTGGCTAAAGAAATGTATAAGAAGGTGGAGACTGCTGTGAGGAATAATGTCGGCAGGACTGAGAGGCTTCTGGTAAGGGTGGGTCTGCACCGACGATTGGCACTCAGCACGTACCTGTTCGACTTAGTAATAAACGTGTTAGTGAGAGATGTAAAGAAGAAAGCACCCTAGAGCATGCTGTTTGCGGATGACATTGTTCTGTGCAAATCTACCTGACAGCAACTGGAGAAAAAGTTGAAAGAGTAGAGGAAAGCGCTGGAAGAGAGAGGGATTAATATCAATAGGTCTAAAACGGAGTATATAATAATAAGGGAGGCGGAAGGCATGTTTATAAAACTTCAGGAAGAACAGTCACCATCGGTTAAGACGTTTAAATACCTCGGGTCGAATGTACAAGGCAATGAAGGGTTGGATGCAGAGATTCAGCATAAAATGAACTGCAGATGGTTAAACTGGAGGAAGATAAGTGGAGTGCTGTGAGCTGCAAGATGAAAGAAAAGACGTACTCGAATAGGACGATGGTGCGACCTGCTATGATGCACGGAACGGAGACGTAGCTTGTTACGGAAAACCAAGAAAAAAAAAAGAAAGTGGCTGAGATGAGGATGTTAAAGTAAATGTGTAGAGTAACTAGGAAGAACATGATCAGGAATAAGCTTATCGGAGGATCGGTCAAGGTTGGGCCTATTGGTAAGAAGATCCAAGAGGGCAGACAAAATGGTTCAGACATGTGCAAAGAATGGGTGAAGACTAAGTTGGAAAAACAGTTGAGAAGATGAAGGTTGGGGCTAGAAAGAAGAGAGAGAGGCCAAAAACTAGGTGAATGAAGATTTTCGAGAGAAAGGTTAAAGACTAGAAGACGCTCTAGACAGGGAGGAGTGGCGAGAGAAAATAAAAGAGGAGAATGCCGACCCCATTTGAATGGAATAAGACACTGTTCAACAAAGAAGAATAACCCCAACAAACAAAATATATTGCCAGTATTCTTTCGCAAAATCCAATGCAGGACATTCTTCTGAATGGCGTAGATACTGTATAGGAAGTTAAAAATTGAACTAAAGATAATGCACTGGGTTTCTTTAGCAAACTTCGTCATACACGTAACAGTCACTTACAGGACATGTGAAGGAGTAGACTTAACCAGGATCAAAAAATTTCTGATAATCTGCACATAAAGTGGACAAACTCCAGTAACACCTTTGAAATCATTACCGATACCTTGTCTTAAACTTCAGACTGCATTACTAGGTGCAAAACTACGATCGCATCTTAAAAAACATTTAAAGTTAGAAATTGTCAGAATCTTTTACTAGTCCGATTCCAAAACAGTGTTGCAATAAATACGATCTAGGCTAAGCGTTTTAAAGTTCTCGAAACACATCGTCGTCTAAGCAAAATGCAAAAGAAAACAAATGTCTTTGAGAAAGGATAAGTGCCATTTGGCAAAGCCGCAAAATATGATACAATTGATTTCGCTAGAAATTCCAGATGGATAAATGGTCTGAAATTTCTGGGATAACCTCCAGCAGAAATACCAAAAGAAGAAGGTGCAGACTTTGATGAAAATATTGAATAACAGAAATTAGAAAAAAAAA